>UELX01000164.1:0-113022 GCA_900480035.1 Eupelmus urozonus | reverse complement strand
AAATTGTCATTATCGAAATAATGACTTTTCGATCTTCACCGAACTAAGATGTTACTATCCTTGATTTAGAGGGCAGAACAAAGTATTTTACAATCAGAATCAATATAGAAAAGGTTTAATAGAAAAATATTAAAGGCTTATAACTTGAAGTCCCCGCAAAAATATCTACTTCCTTATTTTATTGAAAAAACGTTTTTATTAATTTTTAATTCAATATATTATTGAAGCTTATTTGATTACATTATCTATAAATGAATTTACTGAAAATAATGCAGGTTAGTTTACACATGCATCGAGTGGGAGGCAACATACCACCTGCGGTGCCAGCAACAGTGGGACGACCTAGTGAGGGTATACAAATTGGCATGGGTGGCCAGGAGACGCCCAGCGAATCAAGCGAGGCAGACAGTAGCGAATGTGACACGACGGGAGACGAAGATGGTTGGGAATCGGGTGAGTCTTCTGCATCTCTGGTGGTGAAACGCCATCCTCACTTACACGCCAGTAGCCACAATACACATAGCAATGCCCACCATAGAGCTAGTCTTGGCGGAGCCGCTAAGGAGTCGCTTCCTCGCGGAGATAGGGATAAAAGGGGTGGCAAAAAAACGAATTCCACCGTTAGCATCAGACGGTCCACCGGATTCTTTCGCTCGCCCACCCTTGATACATAACATTTTGTTACTTACTGTACTTAAGCGCTTTCTAGTAGCCTTTAGTTTATATTCTTCTCGAAATGCGTACATTTTTTATTAAAAATGTTAATAAGTATTGAATGAGATGAATGGAATTAATTGTGATTTCTTGTCTACTTGGTGACACGTTCATTGTTCGTTCTTTTCTTCTACCAAGAAACAAGTTGTTCCAAGAGAAAGTGCAGATGCATTTTTCCACTTGGCGCATCGAATGTGATTATTAGAAGTGAATTTTCATAAATGATCTGACACAAAACGTATTTATAACGTTAATAATAATTTACATTATTAAAAAATAAAATAAAATATAAAAAATTCGTTTACGTAACAAAAATATATTTGACAATGTGGATGGTGTATGTACAAGAGAGTGTCGGTGCGTGATAGTGTTACGAACTTTAAAAGTTGTAGAGATCATAAAAATGTCATTAGAAATTAATATAATTTGCATAAATATGGCATAGTGAATTATTGGTCAGACAATCATAATACAATCTTCTTATGGGTAAAGTTTTTTAAAATATAAAAATATAGTTCTATTAAATAAATAAAAATATGATTAAAGTAGAAATACAAAATATTAAATATTTTTTCTGAAAATGTTTAAAAGACAACATTTATTTTAAAAAAACTTAATATTGTTAATATCTATTCTCTTTTGTGGATTTGAAAATTAATAATTAGTAATGTGATATTTGAATAAATTACGTTTAATACCTACGATAAGTGTATGCCCGAGCGAATTATTTTTTTATTTATATTTTTAAACCACCAAAAGTTAAATAAAATATTTGGACGGCCAATATATCACTTACCAGATTTTTTTTGTAATTATTAAAAAATTTACTTCAATTTAATTTTAATTATTTGTTAAGAGCAAGAAAATTAAATAATTTTTTTAAAAAGGCTGACATGTAAAAATACAAGTTTGACATTAGATTAAATAAGAAAATGTAAATATTAATATTCTGTTACCTGTTGACGCGGGTAATTAATTTGTCATGGTATAAAGACAACTGACACATTCGGAAATGCTATAAACTTTGTTACTAGGTAAATAATTTAACTATGTTAATTATCTTGAACAAAAAAATAAGTTCGTTAACATTTAGCGAATTATATATTTTTTCTTGCATAAAAATATAATATGATATGTACATTAACATGAAAAGAGAATATGAACTTTTCTATAATTAACTTAGAAGATCACTTACATGTTACTTTTTAATTGAAAGAGATAATAATCTATATAGAAATAAATTTAGATTCTTTTAAGAGCTTACTTATAACGTAATTTAAAACAAAGTAGCTGGAACTTTAATACTTTTACATTTTGTGACAATCTTGAACTGTAGTAATATTCATCAAAAGTCTGATAATAACTTATTTTAACTTCAACAACTTTTAATAATTTGTTATATATTATAAACGTAACTGTCTTTAAGTTATCTAAAAAGTACAATCAATCTAAATAAATAAAAAGTTTTTTGCATTAATTTTAAAGAATATTTAAAAATAATTAGTCAACAGATTAAATCACAGAAAATATTTACATAATATATTAAAAGTATAATAAACAAATTTTAAAAATTAAGAAAGACTGATCTCAAATTGGCTGGTTAAGTGATCAAGGTAGAGGAATAAGAATAAGTAATTGGAGTTCACGAAAGAGATTTCAGGGAAAATCTTTAAAAAAGAAATTTCTAAGATTAAGTGAACTGCGCAATTCCCATAAATATGAACTTCGTTGATATTTGATTATCTTATCAATAATAGTTCAAAATTATTCTAATTTTTACCTTTTCTGTTTCAATTAATTTTTCAATACTTGCTTTCATAACAAACTACAGTTTGCGAATATCGCAAAAAGTTTGCATTTGGGCAAAGTCGGCAGCAAAGAAATAAATAATCTTTATTTCTTTTTTTCCACAAAAATTTTTAATAAAGTTATCTAAACTATTTAATATTTTATTCTTTTCATGTATTATGCGTGGAATATACCTCACGCATAATCAATGATAAAATGCGGAGCAATTTGTTGATTTGCCTCCGCTTCTAGTTCTAATATCGAGTATCTTATAACAAAATATCGCTTAATAAATAACTACTGGTCTTGTAGTTTGGACTTTAAAGGACAAAAAAATGTGCTCAATTTTATTAAAATCCTCAATTTCAAAAGCAACCGATAATGACAAAATGAAATGTCAATTTTATCCTGATCTTCTGATCCAACCTCACGTGATTTTTCTTCTTTCACAAAATTCTTTCACCGAGTCATCATCACAAACATTCATCAGTGTCTTCATTTACTTTGGCAGTTCACGGGCCAACTTCTATGATGTACAGTCAGGCGTGGTTCGTAATTGGATAGGGGTGATCGTTCAGGTGCTACCGTGTGGACTTCCGCCCCGAAAAAAATATACACTTAAATTCACATACGCGCACGCGCGCACACACATGAACTCTCACGCGCGCGCGCGTGCACTTCCATATCTATACACAAAAATACAGAATACTAACTTGCAAACAAAAACAAAAAAAAAAACAAAAAAACAAAAAAAAATACGCATGAATGTAAAGCAGCCACAATTTTTTCGGCGTCACATTATGAAAGTTGAATGCATTAGTTAAATTTAGGTAGTTGTATCGTGTAATAATTATTTTGTGATATTATACATTATACTTCGTACTATTGTTATTGTTATTATTTTATTATTATTACTATTACTACTACTACATGTGTATTATCATGTCTCTGTTAATTTTGCTACGTTTATTAGAAAAACCTATACCGCCGCAACTACCGCTATCATTATTATTATTACTGTGTTGTATCTATTATTATTACCATTATTGCTTGGATAATTCCGAAATGTAATAATCTATTGTTATATACTTGTATTTGTGTAATTATTTTTAATTTCTAGATTATATATATACATTACTTGACTATATACTATGTAGCACATTTTATGAAGATTCCTTTACTTTTTTTCACCAAGCACAAATCTCTTACATATACATTTATACCTTTAAAATTATCGATATCGAATGCACCAATGGAGTGAAATTTTCTCTTGCTTGAAATTGTTGTTAAATTAGTTGTAACGCGTCCCACCTAATCGTAATTTCACTCAGAATATCTTTTTAGCGCATGTATGTATTTACTTAAGTAACTTGATGTTGATCATTTATAATTGCATTTGTGTTCTTTTGTTTTATTTGTTTTTTCATCTGCCAAGCATGTCTTTCGAAAAGATTTAAGGTACCAATAAATTTTGATAAAATTAAGTAAGAATTAAATCCAGCACAGACGTCTCGTCAAGAACGCACGATCCATATTCACATTGTATTTCTTGCGTACAAGAAGTTTTTGAAAATGATGATTGACTGCACAAAAACATTGTTGCATGCTTGCGTGATTCCTTCGATTACGATATTTTAACGAAATTTCGAAACATACTTGTAATATATTTACCGGAGATTCCTGTCTTTATTTTTAAAGTAATTAGTATTTAAAAAATTGTTAAACACTTAGCTAAAAAATTATTAAGAAAATGTTTTTTTTTTATATTAAAACATTTGTTTCATAGTTTTTTTAGCACAAATATCTAAAGGAAATTTGTCAGTATATTTCTATAATAAAACATACCTATACAGGAATTTGCGGAAAAACCTTCCAGTATCTAGTAGATAACGTAATTGTAAAATCCATAGTAAACACGTAAAAGAGCTACTACATTGCGCCCTGATTATCTGACTTTCGTATATCTACATTAAGTAATGAGAGCACTCGCTTCATCGTAAAAGTGTGATAATTTTACATAATTTATGTATAACTTGTTCTATCTAATTTATTCTTGATCATATCACATTTTTTTACAATTTTTTTTTTTAATAATTGACGAAAATATGTCTCTGTTGGCATCCCTGCAGTGGACATGGATCGTGGACGCGTAGGACGTTATCGCCTCCTGTCGGATGGAGGGATGATAGATGTTTTGTGAGTCCGTCGTGGTCGCCCATCATCCTCATTCATCCTGGAACTGCCAAGTCATTAAAAAAATGAGAGAAAGAAAGCAAGCTATAGCGATAAGGGTCGTTGCAGTTGAGCGCTGCTCGGCTACGTGTTTTTTGGATTTTCACGACGTCACATCATCCATGTTTCTTTTTTATTTCTCAAACCATCAAATGTCATTCTCGCGCGAGTACACGAATTGTCGAATGCAAGTCCATAATGCACTTAATTTTGACGGTAGAGGGAAGAAGAAAAAACGCGTTTTTATTGTTGAGAGAAAGAGTAGTTTAAAGACCGTTTTATGTACGCTGGATTTGTAACCGAAGCAATAAAAGTTGCATCATCGACGTATTTTTGTTAGATATATATATATATATTTTGTAGTCGACGTTACATTTATTTTTGTCATAGACGTTTTTCTTATCTAAATGTTCAGGGAAGCTTATAGTGAAAATTTTTACAGAAACCTAGAGTTTTATATATATATATAATTTACATTTATTCTTTCTTTGTAATTTAATTTATTGTTAATCGTAATGTTAAAATCTACTTCATACAAAGCAACATATATACAGCTACATCATGCAATACATTTTGTTACCATCTTATCACTCAGTAACGTAAAAGCTATAGAGTTCGGTAGCTCGATCGCTTTGATGCGCATTTTATACATGATAGCCCCAGCTGCGGCACTAACTTTATGGTAAATTAAAACCACGAATTGAAGGATATATAGTAATAAAGTAAAATTATTATTTATAAAAATTAGATTTAACATTACGATGTTAGAAATGGATTAGAAAATTTTAACTTTTGAATATACGCTTCCCTTTCTCTCAGCAGAAGAAAAAAATTTTTTCATCAAAAGCAAACATTTTGCACACACATCTTATCGATCATTTCATCTTTAATGTCATCAATTCTCATAAGTCGAATGTGTACAAACAAAAAAGAAATGTAAAATACGCTTCGATCATTCTATCAATTCATTTTTATATGTTTCTATGCGCATCTTGTTGCATGCTGTCGTGTTATAGACATAACTGTTCATAACAGTACTCGGCCAAGCTCTTGGACGATTTTCCCAGCCTTGTGCAGCCGCGAAATAAAAGTAAAGAAAACGGCTGTCAGAAGCGAATAAAAAGAAAACAAAGTCTTTATAACCGAGTCGCTGAAACGACTTCTCCTTTATACCTTTGGGCCAAGACAATCCACAAGTTGTACTGGGAAAATGGCCAAACACACATAATGTATATAGATTTGAGAGCGCTGTGCATCGGTGTCCAGCACGTTTGATAACTGTCGAATTTCATATTTTGCGATACGACATTAGAATACGTTGTTCGGTCTTAACAAAGAATTTTTCTCTAATTACCTGATTGTTAATTGAAAATTAAACGACAACTGAATGATTTTACTATTTGTATTCAATAAAAACTTGTTCAAACTTTGATTGTTGAAAGTATAAAATATACTTATCTTCAAGGCCGTACCTCTCGATTAATTTTAAAGTTGATTTAGAAATAATATTTTAATTAAGTTGACACGTGACTCTGGTAACAAAATAGAGGTACAATTTATAAATTTAAAGTCTGTTTAATCAATAAAGTTGCTTTTTCAATTCGGGGACCTTTATTTTTATCTGAAAACGGGTCCAATACCATTCATCAACTGATATAAAATAAAGTGTGAACTAAATTCTAACTATGTACTTATAAAAGTCATTGTACAGTCGTTAAATTTTGTGATAAGGGTGTACCTTTAATTGCGCACAGTTAAATATCAATTTAGCGACCTATAAAAATTAATATTGTTTTCTCATCTTTGAAGATATTACATATTTAAAACACAAAGAGGTAGCTGTAAAATCACTTTGCAATAAATGTGCATGAAAGCAAATTTATGGAAACTTATGTTAAGACCGGATCCCATGATTGATTATCGTTCTTTCTCTTTTTTTAAAGTTATTCATCAAAGTAACGGATCAAAGAGACATCTACGAAGAATCCTAAAATTTAAAGCGACAGGTTTGTGTTGAGAGGGCGACGAACAGAAGAAAAGCGCGATTATTTGTAAATGTAACGGACTGATGAAGAAACAAAAATTATGATGTAAAGAGAGTCAGGAGAAGGAAAGAGAGAATATAAACTATTTTCATAAGGAAGAAATTGTAAAAGTCAATAATATACTTAGAAATAGGTAAGGTGAATCAAGATGGCAAGAATGAAAGATGAAAAATATTAATTACAAGTAGAGAAAAAGCGGACTCAACAGTCAGCGTGATTTATAAATTATATATACACACATCCCGCACATCTACCGAAATTCGGTAAACTTTTAGCATCCAAGCTCGTCGTGTTTAGCAGAAAAGTATAAAGTATAACAAGCAAAAAATTACAAAAAAAAATATGTATTACAAATAAAGGTTTTCTATTTACTGATTGTCCGAGTAATATCACATTAGGCAACTGGTCATCTTTATAGTAAAAAATTAATATTACTTAAATACTTTCAAAAAAACGTCGTTGTGCGTGTGCATCGTTTCTTGCTAGAAACTTTGCAACTCGAAGATGAACTTCGAATGCACAAGCATTTCCGAATCAATCTCTCTGTCACTATTCTCCTAATCAAACGCAAATTAATAAACCGCTTGAAACTTTTTCTACTTTTTCTTTGACATAGAACTGAAAAGTTGGCTATTCGTGCAATGTTTGAGTGCATATCTAATGAATATAAAAATAAAAAATAATAAAAAAAAAAGAACAAGTTTAACTCGATGGTTTTACTAAACGTATAGGACTTATAAAGAAAATAAAAGTAAGAATTAACGTTTCTTGATGTTTAAAACTACGGTATTATTTAACTCGAGACAGAACTAAAAATAATCCAAGACCGAAAAATAACTATTCTGAGTAATAGGAAAATTGGAAAAGAATGACGATGTACTAATCACCTACAAATCAGAACGAGCATTAAATGTGCTGGGATGCGCGTTTTAGTTGTAATGAAGTGTAAACGATTGAGGGTAAAATAAAAAACGAAGAAATTGAACGTGTATCCGACGTAAAATCAAAGATAATTGCTTGCTGCGTAAAACGTAAAGAAGGGGAGAGTGCGTACCGATTTGTTTGATGCGATTGGAAAAGAATCTCTTTTATACAAGTACCTAAAATAAAGAATAAAACAAGTAAACTCGATTCTCATTAAGCTACGAATTAAGTATGAATATACGTTAGTCCTCGAGAGGAAAAAAAAATATAAGTAAGTGTTTAACGCGATTTGTAGGGGAAAACCGTAATAATTGTATTAATACAAGTCGAACCCATCCCTTGTATTTTGTCGAGAGTATGCGTGAACGAGCGATGAGCATGTGTGTATATGTTGAATCAAAACTTGTACTGCTAAAATGAGGTATAGCCCGAATACCTGTGACTCAGAAATTAAGAAAATACTGTTTTTCGTGCAAATAAAAAACACGTCTTGTCTCTCCAACTGCTCGAATATTAAAAAGAGAAAACGAGAGCGGTTGGCAAGATGCGTCGCAGACACAGCTTTTCACGATTATTGTACAATCATTGTGCTGGATACGTATAATGTGTATAATGTACTTAAGCAAACAACGTTGTATTCGTAAGTTTTATTGTCATGGAAATTATTCGAAAAAGTTCACACTTTTTTTGTACTTAAAGAATGTTTTTTGTGATAATGATATCACTGATTCAATTACTGCACTTTTAAGAATAAACAAAACTTAATTTTAAAGTTTAATCAGTGTGATCAATAAAAATTAGATAAGAAATATTGAAAATCTGTTACATTTTTAAATGTAACAATTAACTCAATATACAGTTTTTTTCTGACGAAATGTTTTGGACCATCAGTAATCTAATAGATGTAACTTCCCACTAAATAATACTACTGATACAATGTAAGGAAATAATAAGTGTAAAACACAAATGGATGTGCAAAAATGTTCCTTGCTACAATTCATTTAAAATGAATCAATGTAACCACTGTCTGACAGCATCAAAGTACAAAAAATCAAACTTTTTCTAATAATTTTCTCGGTGTACGCGTTCGCGCGAGCGCGCGCGTTTTTTCGGCCCGAGTCTCACGCGCTGCTGCCGCTGAAAAATCCCGCGATACCTCATTTTATCAACGAGCTCGCGGGGCGCCGCATCCGGTAGCCGAGCTCTTTAGATGTATAAAATTATTAAAAAAAAAATAGAGCATTTTTCGGTGTGAGTATGAGTGTGAATGCATGAAGTGCATAAAGATAAACAACGCGAGAGTCAGACCAAGACGTACGTAATAATATTAAATGGAAAGAAAAGAAAAATAATTCGCGCGTATGTAATATAAATTAATGTATAAGGCGCATGTAGGTGCTTGCAATCGAACACACTTATTTTCTCAGGCGTGCATTGCATTCGCAGCTATCACGAGAGGAGAAAGAAGAATAAAGACGAGAGCGAAACTGCAGAGCGAGTGTTGTGCTGATATTTTTTTTCTCGCTCTTGTAAGTGTATGCCTCCTATAGGGCGCCAACAACTATTCCACGCGTCTTTCACAACTACAGGCTTAGATGCAAAACAAAAGAGAACGAAGAGATTTCCATATGTCCCTGATTGAAGAGAACTGAAGAATAACTGGTCCTTAAACACCAGAGAAAGAAAAAGTGCGGCGATAGGATTATTGCTTATATATTGTATATTTTAACGTCCGATAAAATGAGAATGAAAGGGAGAGAGAAAAAACGAGTACGAGAGAATGGTTGGGAATAGAGTGGAAACGCAATTTTACGCAAAACACGCGTCACCTGTCCGGAAGAATCAGCAACGCTTTTCATTTCGCTATATACATACATTATATAAGGAACAACAACATTCGATAAGTATGTTGTTCGATGTAATCTATTTTAATAAGAAATAAAGCGCGTCACCATGTTGACTAATTCATGATCTTTGAATACTACACGTAGACAGAGCTTAATGCTCAAATGTTCCCAAAAATCAATTTTTTATTTTTTTACTTGTAAGTTTTGTAAATTCAAGTAAACTCTAATTTTTTTTATATCTTTTTGTTTATTCTTGTGTTAATGTCTCCTTTTATCTTTTTTAAAACTTTTTAAAATTGGCCGATTATAAGCTAAAGTAACAACCACAAAATTTGCATGATCTTATTAATTAAAAGTATAAAATGTTTTTGAAATTAAAAAATTTATTACCTATAGGTATAAAATATATATTTTCTAAAAGATTAAAGCAGTGTCTACTGATAATAATTGAATAGGTGATTCTAATTAACTAAATTTCCCTATAAAAATGCATAAAATTATATTTCTTTTGAATAAAGCTTAATATCCCAATATTTGTGAAATAACTTAGAAAGTTCAATAACATGTGTGTTTTTCCTGCTGTTTCTTTTAATATTTTTTTTTGGTTTCGTGCTGTCATTTTTATTTTTGAATTTTTATTTACGCAAGTATGCAGCTTTGCGATGATGATCATCACCACATTCGACGAAAAAATTTTTGTTGCCAGTTTTTTCTTGTTGACGTGTAAAAAAAATGATAGATGCAGCAAACAAAAATATTAATACTACAGACGAAATTTTAGAATTTTATATACAAAATTTTACACTCCTCCTATACGTTCCACATTCAATAATGATTTATAAACAATAAAATTGTTTTTTGTGTAATAAGACAACAAATGAATATCGTGAATTTGATGATTTATTGGCCGAAAAATTCGGTTTCATCGTTCGAAGGACCAATTTTTATTTTGTAAATTAGTTAACTGAATTAGTGTGATAAGATATTTTTTATTAAAAAAATAATCTTTAAGTGTGCAAATCAACATATATCGACGTAAATGTTAATAATTAAATCATAGTTAATATTAATAGTAATAATAATGATTATGCTAATAATATAAGATAATAACAATAACAATAACATTTAAGGAAGACCCTCTGTTCTATGGCTCAAACTAGTTTTTCAAAGCTAAATTTTTCTTACAGACATTTTTTTATTTATTTTATTAATTACCTAACATATATATATATTTGTGTGATTGCAAGTATGAGAAGTTAACTGGAAGGTATAACAATAGAAAATAACCATAGAAAAACTCCTGTAGTTGTGGTGGTAGTTACTGTTTAAAATATTAAAAATTAATCATTTAATGTTTCAAAAAGATTAATTTTTTTTCATATATTATATTAAATGTTATCTTAGCTGTCTTGAAATCAATATTATTTAATATAAAAGTTCATGTAATAGAATTTAGTAAATAAGATTACTTAATTTATTTAATATTTTTGTAGTTTAAACTTGTAGTTAAAAACATTTTCAAATTATAGCATACACTATAGGATTTTTTCAAAATAACTTTTTGAAAAATGAAAAATTTCTTTTGGGAGTTTCATGAAATTCGATTATTTAAATATTCTATATTAAAAGTTTATAAAAATTCTATCAAATATTTATTTTCAATTCTCAAAGAAGTCTAATATTCTCAAAAATAATGTCAAAACTTCAAAGCTTCTGACAAATTTCATCCCGATTTTCAACACTCGGTCGATGAATTTCATGCATCATCCCAGATTGAAAAATTTTCAGTTCAAAAGTATGAAAGAAGCAAAAAAGAGAGTAAGAATAATAAAAAAACAAAAAAAAAAAAAAACACATCATAACAGATAATAATGAGAGACACAGTAAATTAAGGCAACTGCTGACGGTTAGGTCTGCTTACAGGGGAATCGACGTACTTGTGACTTTTGAGACACACGCACACTTTAGCGACTGATGTGCGCGAGGCCGGGGACCCCGATTACCGCAGTGTCCGATGCGCGCGACACGGCTAAGCTACCTCCTCCAACGCACGCGCGACGCCTACAGAATCCTCCTCTTCGCATCTCTTCTTCTCCGCCTCGCCAGCTCTCCGTGCACGCGCGCACAACCCGCAACGCTTACAAATACATGCACACACAAGCCGATATTGATCGATATTGCACGGTAAATATCAAAAGAAAAATCGGCCGATCCAAGCGCAGGTCAACCGACTTTTTTTCAATCGCTCGGCTGACTTACGCCCACGCGCGCTCTAGCACGCCTATGGATATGTCTCATGCGTGTGTTTAAGAAAAGGAGATTGAGATCGGATGTGTTGTGGTATCATCATCGCTCTTGCATATGTGCGCAATTCTGCTGGCTTCCAACGCTGCTGCTGCTGCTGCTGCTGCTGCTGCTGCTGTTCGCTACGCATGCATTCCCGCCGCATATACATAACTATTCTTGCATTCTGCAGACGCAAAAAGTTTTACCAGCTCTGTTGATTAACGACCGGACAACTGTTTATGAACAATTTTTTTTTTGTTTTCGTTGGTTTCGACGATTCGTGATTTTTTTTTTCTGTTAGAATTATGTTGGAAAAGTGATTTCGAAATGTTGTTTTTTGAAAATTTGTTTGATTGTGACGCGCGTAATTGTGATATTTTTTTTTTATGATTCTGACGAGATTGTAGAGAGATGGTGAAAAAAGTTTGGTAAAAAAGTTTTTTTCTCTTTTTTTTTAAGGGATTGCAGAAGAACGCGTTAGAGACATCAGTATTTGACCGTACGACAACTATAGGACACTTGTTACATCTGTGTAACTAAAAGTATTGTAAAGTGGAATCAGTTGAAATAAGAAAGAAAAGAATATTTTTCTGCCCACCTTTCTTTGTTGACTTATTAATATATAAATATAGTAGTTGCAAGTAATTGTTTTCAATGAATGAAGAAAGGTCTATTCATTCTTCAAAATTTTTACTTGTTCAACTGCATTGTTTTTTTGACAAATTAGGCTATTAGTGCTTATTTACTGTTACAATTTACGACATTTTCAAAAAATTGTCCATCAACAAATATTCTTAGTAAATTTAAACGCTCTAATTAACTAAGGTAAAATAATTTTTTTTCTTTTGTTGCATAGATGTATTTACCGTTAAAGTCTTACACTCGACTATTCGTACTGTTTTAACGTGTCCCGCGCGATATCGTCTTGATTTTTTTTTTATTTTTGATTCACCGCGGTAATCTCAAAACCACGCGAGCACAAACTTTAATTAATAAAATTAAATTCGTGTTTATACAGTGTCATAAACACGCAACGCTAATCGTTGTACCTTGATTCAATCTTTTTTCAGGCTATACACACAGACAAAATCCGCTACCTAATTTTACGCCTCTATGTTTATCCGATTAAACATAGTTCTTCGTTACATGTAGATTTTGTATACAATCTATATAAGTGTTTTTTTTTTTCGTTTCTCTCTTGCTCGCTCGGAGGACTACGCAGCAAGACGAGTGATGAAGAGAAAAGATAAATAAAATGTCCTAAGGTGAGGGTCAAGTAAATGGTCATTTTTTAGCGATTTTTTGAAACTCGTAGAAGTTTTAGTCAAAGATTATAATAATATTCATAATTAATGCTATATTATAAAATTTTTTGTCGAAAAGCTATGAAATTTGTATGAAAGAAATGGAAAAAATGAAATTATTAATTAAAAAATGAAGATCACCTTAAAACAATACCCTTTTTTACAAACAATGGATATAATAAATCTTCATACAAAAGTCAATAAATTAAAAATATTTGTGCCAAATCTTGTTATGATCGAATTTAAATTGGACGATGCGCGAAAGTTTACTTATTAACAAAAATGCGTTTAAACATTTTTATAAAGGCAAAGTACCTAAAGAAGAATTGTGTTAGCCTACCTGATCCGAGTGTCGCATCCATCTCTCGAGGATAATAAATCGTTTGTCGTATAAAAATTTATATAATTCATAATGTCTAAAATACAGGATGCACGAAGAATTTTTTGAATTTTTATGCAACGAAAGTGAATGTTTAATAGCTACAAATTATTCACTAATTTCTATAATTTTCAAGCCAGCGTAGTATTTTAACGGCCAAACGCCATATGGCAGCTGATTCTTTTAAGCTTGCCACCATTCGTTCTTTGTTACCGGGAAATCTTTACCGTAAGGTTTGACTTGCACCTTTCATACAAATAGCTACGTCGGACTCGCTTACAAACTTAATGAATCGGTAGAAAAAACTAAAATTTACAATGGTGCGGGCACGAATGACAGTTATTAGGTTCACTTTCACTTTTTAACTCATTTTTACAAATATCGATATTAGGAAAATTGACGGTAAATTGAATTCACACTGTCTCTCAGACGCTGGCTTGAGAATGCTACATTTTCGAAAACAGCCGTTGTATTAGCACAAATTATTAAATTACCTAAACTTAAAAGAGTGTAAGCTTGTTTTAAGTGAAAGACTTATCAGCAAGTACTTTACATAAATATTCACTCTTATATGAATTTAAACGACGGCTTTGAGAACGCATGCTCGAGATGTTAATTTAAATGAATTTCTTAAGTTTAAAAAAAAAATAAATAAATAAAAGAAAGAAATAAAAAATGACCGCTTACTTGATCCTCCTTCCTGAAGCACACAAGGACTGTACCGTATAATATGTATAGAGCCGAAAAAGGCCGACTAGGAAATGAATATAAAAAAGGATAAAATACGTCCTGAAGAGCTAACGAAGGTCTTCTAGGTAAATGTTTGTAGCAAAAACGTATACACCTTTTTTTAATCTATTTTTATTTATTTATTACACTATGCGCATAACGGCGAATTGCATTCGGTGGTCATCAAATTTTCGGCATAGTTTAGATAATAAATAGTCAATTTTTTAGAATGTAAATGCATACTTTTTTACATGTGAATGTCTTGTTTTCTCTCTTTATTATTTTTATTATTTTATTAATACCTTTATTATTATTTTTATTATTATTACTACTATTATTATTGTCATCATCTTTATTACTATCATTATTATTATTTTTAATTATTAATTATTCTTAAAAATGAATCGGCCTCTGTAGAAATGAAAGTACAAATCTTTATTTACGAATTAGTAAACGTTTATCGCTGTAATTTGTAAAAAAAAAGTATAAAAATGCCTTTATAGCGATCGACTGTATTTTTATTATTAATAATTATTAATCATCGTGTCTATTTTAGAGTCTAATTTTGATTCCCCTCCTCCCAGTCCTTACTTGAATGTATAGTGATTAAAAGTACAATTCTGCAAAAAGCGCTGTGCATAGATAGCTCTCTGTACAGTGAATCGCGAAATTTTTTTTTAGCGCGTTCAATTCCGACAAATTCGTATTTATTAAGCGTCAAATTTGTGATGATAATATTGAATTTATGATGAAAAAAAATTCTTTTATCCTCGACGACTGCGAATGTGTTTGTAAGCAATACTCGTGGTACGTATATTGTGTTGTAACAGTGTGGGCAATTTGTTGTTAACCTGATCACCATGTAATCGATTGGTTTTGCCACTGTTGGACAGAAAGAGGCACAAGTGCAATATGTATTTTAAATTCGTCATTTCCCTATTTTGTTAATGTAAAATCAATTCTTTATCTTGAAAAATCAAAGCGGAAAATCGTCGATTTACGTTGCGAGTTACTTGTGCACTCATAACTCGAACAGTAGCGAATTCATCAATTTCGACTTTTTGTAATGTATGAAATTCAAAAGATAAATGAATGCATTTGTCAATGTTTGCAAACTTATGCATTGTTTGTAATTTAATGTACAGTCATGTTTATCTCTGTTAAAAGAAAAAAAGAAAAAAAACATTTAATATGGTATTTCCTGAATAAGCAAACTACTGCAAACTATTCAAGAGCGCATCTTCATTTTGACATTTTTAAAACAAGCAGAAACTCATGTAAAATGTTTATACATAAACCAGTTTAATTTTTTTATTAAATTTACCGCAAGGTAACAAGTTTACAACTGTATTTTTATTAATCATAATATCCCTTCCACGTCCTCATCTTTCTTTTTAGATAATCAGAAATTAAGGTTTATAAATAAGGTAATATTTTTAAAATCAAAGATTTTTGAAAAATATGAGTTTATTAATATTCAAATTCTGTCATATTTTTTAAAAAGTACATCTAAACATAAAAAACAATAAGAGTATTTTTTTTAATAAAAAGAAAATTATCTTAAATAAATGAAATACAAATTGTCGAAACACTTGGCATAACTTGCCATGTGTACATATATCACACAATTCCAACAATGCAAGAGCGATCTATTTTTTATTAGTCTTACAAATCATTTTTCTGATTTGTAAAATACTCAGGTATGTTAAATTTCCTATATTTTTAAAAATATAGTAGTCTATAAAATAACAAATATTTGTCAAGTTTTATAATTTTTGCACCTCTTCACCTTCCTCTTCCTCTTCCACGATTAAAACCACCTCTACCTCTACCTGAAACTTTGCCTTTAGGAGGTGGAGATTTTGGTCTAAGAGCTTCTATTCGTTCAGTGCAACCAGTAGTGATTTGATTGCTATTAAAATAACTATTATAGATGTCAGCGTTAAAATTAGTGTTTGTTAATTCTGGACCAACGGTTAGCCAACCAGGTCTAATTGTGCTATCTCTACCAAAAAGGTGCAAACTGAAAATAGAAAATATTAATCAAATTGTATATTAGCCATGGTTAAAAAAAAAAAGTTATTGATCAATTACCGTCTTCTGCCAAGGCAGAAATGCTCTATGATGTGAAATATCTCCACAGGTTTCTCGATAGAACCATATTCGGGTTCTTCTGAGATAATTAAATCAATGTCAACATTAGCATGAATAAAATCTCCATCAGTTGAGCGTCTAACAGTTCCTTTAATACCCATTAAACAATGTTCTTTAGTCCTTTGAAGCACTGCTTTACTATCTAAATTTTTACTATGTCCAGGATTATTTATATTTGTCCTAATCCAACAAATGTCCTCACAACGTCTAAAACCCCACTTTCTTAAACAGTACCTTCCCATGTCCAATCCATCACTACTACCACACCATAAAAATACAAAACTTCGATTTGCTGCTACTTCACCAATATCTAATTCCATTATCTATAAAATCAATAAAAATTACATATATATAGCGTTCAAAATATGAAAAACGAAAACAAAAATTAAAAGCCTATATCACAATACAAATATTAACCTGATCCCAGTTCCACAATTGAACATTTGTAGCACCACAAGTCCTTTGATATTCTTCTAACGGAGGTTCAATAAGAATCACATCAAACTTACAATTTAAGTCTTTTAAATTTTGAGTCGATAAATCAGTTTTTAAATACATTGGAGGAGTAGCTGTTTCAGAAATCAGGTCATCTTTCAATTTTATGAGTTCCCGAAGTTTTGGATATTCTTCAAATCTGTCTGCCAAACCAACGTCTCTTATGAAGTTTTGCGGCCGTTGTCCAGTATCAATAAAATGTTGACAGTAGTCATTGTGTGGATTTGACGACTGTGTTCCTTTTAAAAACGTAGACGAATCTTTGTAAACAATTTCATCTGCTAAAGCTGCATTATTTTGCCTATCTTTAGCTTCATCATCAGTTTTATTTGAACTCGTTTTCACTTTCTTTTTTTGCGATTCATCGATTTCCGTGCCTAAAATTTGTCTTAATTCGTCAACACTTGATACACCCAGCTGTAAAGAACAATAAAACGTAAATATTATATACAGGTAATCTACCAAAACATAACCTAATAAAAGGTAGTATTTACAACTCCAAAATTTTACGTATTTTCAGTAAGTTATTACAAAAGTTATTTGACCTACCGTTTGTGCCAACAACTTTTTTCGTTTCTGCGAACGTTCTCGCAGTGATTGTAACATTTTATAAAACTTAAATTATAAATTATTGGATTCCTAAAACTCTGGCGTCGTTGAATATTGAACAAGTACACTGACACTGTGTATACATATATTGAGCTGCTGGCGCATCAAGTAAATACTGCTTTATTTTCGGTCGGTAAGTAAGTGATAGATGGCGCAGAAAATGAAAATAGAATAAAATACGATGGATTTTATACGTCGATACTCAATATTCTATTACTAATGACTTAATGTGAGTATATTATAAAAAATAACTTATAATTCCGATACATATTAAGTAAAACAAATTATCAGAAAAAATTATTACTGTAACATTGTGATAACAAGTAATATTTGTATTTATAACTTTCTTACAATTTTCTCAATGTACAGTTTCAAATAAATATATATGTATATAATGAAAAGTTTTTAAGTTTAATATTCGCATTAAAACGCTCTTATCTTTCATAAATTTACTTCCACTTAAATATCACTTGATAAGGAATATTTATTCTGCTGTCTGGAAAGACACAGCTATTTTTATATATTCTTGTTTACATGAATTTAAAGAAAAAAATTATCTAGTGTTTTCTTACTACGAATTCCGTGCAGTGTTATATTTATGTTCGAACAAATCTTTAAATTTCTGATTTTTCTTTTTATAAATACTAAATATATTTATATCTATTAATATTTTAAAACATTTAGATACTAATAAATTGCCGAATCATACTCAAAGAAAATCTATCTATCAAAGTACATAAATCAAAGATCTAGTCAGTTCAAGCGTATAAAACTGCGCACTCGCATTTATTTAGCTCAATTAAAACAGCGGTTCAAGGATTTGTAGCTTTACATTTTGTTTTGTTCACACTAACTTCGAATCGGCTGAACTTTATTGTTACATAAAGCACTATATTACTTCGCAAAACGGGTCATTAAAAATAAAATTATAGATAAAGCCGCAATTTCAAACAAAATCACAATAAACAAACGCACGATAACAAATAATACTGCGCGAATAAGCTAGTCTTGAATCGTTATATAATTAATCATAATTTTGCGCTATCAAAATATTTGAATTCTTAAAATAACATTACTTTGAACTAAGAATCCTATCTTAAACCAAAGAAGATGCGATACAAAAAAAATTTTCATTTTCTACACGTGACGGCGTTAAAAAAAGATGAATACCAACAAAGCTATATTTGGAATGCATTTCTCTGCGAAGTGGCCCCACGTGAAGCGTTGTAGGAAAAGCGAAATTTTACAGAATCATCGAGACATTTGCAATTGAAATTCCCAATTTCCCAGCTGAAAATCTAAAGCTAGTGCCGAGCTTTATGCGTAACGAAACATTGTTGGCCTGACCGCGAAGCGGTCTTCGACATCTCTCAATATGATATTATCATTCGGTGCGTGTACGAATTCATAATTTAGCCTTAAGAGACGGCTTCTCTGACGTCAAATTGTTAAAAGAATGGTGAAGGTTAGACTTGGCTATTTTTAATAAATTTTTCCATTGGTCATTAAAATTGAAATCCAAGAGTGAATTAATTACAATTTTATTTATATGTTTGAATGGAAATATTTTGATGCTTCATTGATCTTGTTTGAAACCTTTTAAAATATTTAAAAATTATTAGTAATTTTTTTTCACCGCGAACATATGACAACAATTTCAAGAGGCGCGGTAGCGTCTCAAATAAGGCATGTAGTAATCACGAATGTAGACGAAGCCTGAGGGACAGCCACGATAGCATTTCTATACGTACTTTCGATTTTAATATTTTTATTTTTTAAACTTTTACTGCGAGCTAAACATTTACTTTACGGGGCAAACGTTCACGCGAACACAAACTATTTTTTATTCTCTTTAATTTGACTATAGTCGACTAAACAATTAATGAAATACGTGCAGTTATAAAATAGCGCCGTATTACCTACGCTTTTTTCCTTTAAATTTTTTGGCGTCTTCATACCTCGCGATGTCTGAACCTGATGAAATGGTTGTGTGAGACCTCGAGAAAAATCTCGAGATTTCTCGTCTAGTCTCGAAAAAAAGATCTTTTTTTTTAACAATCAAAAACTCCAAGATTCTCAACTTTTTTTGAGATTTCTCGACATTTCTCGAGACTTTCCGACATTTTTTGAGATTTATCGACTTTATTCGTGATTCTCGACTTTTTTCAGGATATCCCAAATTTGTTCAAGTATCTCGACTTTTTTCGGAATTTCTCAATATTTATTGAGATTTCCCGATAATTTTTAAAATTTTGAGATGTCAGAAAATGCTGAAAAAAGTCAAGATTCTCGGAGATTTGCGGAGATTCACGAGATTGTAAAAGAAAGTCGAGGCGGGATAGGATGTGCAACACGAAAAATATTTTGAGAATATTTCGCCTTCTTTCGAGAAAAAAAATCTCATCTCGACCCGGAGATCTTGTCTCATCTCAAAATCCCTATATCAAACTCGAGATTCTCGGTAGATTTTGAGAAATCTTGGAAGATCATGATGAATCTCGGCTGTGATTGAGAAATCCCGGCACTAATCGAAAAATCTCGGTTTAGATGAGAAATCTCGGCAAACTTCAGAAATCTGGGCGAACTCTTCAGGAAAATCCGGATAAACCTCAAAAATTTATATTCAATTCAAGAAAACTGAGACATTACCAAAACATTCCAAAAAAGGGAATCTCATCTCGTCAAGTACGCTACTAAAACCTTTTTTAATTAAATTCTTTTATTGAACTATTTATAAGAAATAATTCTTGCCGATTTTGAAATTGATTGCAGTACTTTCTTAGTTGATTTTTGTAATTTTTTACGTTCAGAAAATAAAAATAATTGTAAGTTGGAGTTAGGCTAACTAAAATGACAAGCAGTAACAGTAAAATAAAAATATGTTAGAAATCTTTTTATATCGTTTCTTTAAAGATTGTTGGGAAGAAAATATAAAAACTCCTACTTACCTAGTTTTTACCTCTTAAAAAGTTTATTTTTAAAAATAGTATCTACGCGGTAGTGGGCCGTAGATTTTAATTATAAAACACTGACTGAAGATCATTTAAATCACATATGAGTAGTAATTTATTACACAGGAAGCTCATATTCATTTGTCTATTCCATGACTGGCTAAACAGCTTTAGTCTTTCATGTAAGTACTTTATGTAAATAAAAAACAGGTATATACTATTGAATATATACAGAATATGCTTTGTTAGACACAGTTTTTCCGTTACAGTAATCGGGGAATGCCCTCTTTTGTTTACATATTTACGTTTAATTAACTGGTGTTTTGTCTGGCGAAGTTAAATAAACAAGAACGGTATATTTCGTCTGATAATTTTACAAATAACAGCTCGAAAAAACAGGAACTTAGACTATTGATTAGATCAAATAGCTATTACGTTTATTACATAGATTTTGTACAGCGGTATAACTTCTCATCAATTATTATTTATTTTATCTATTAAAATATAGTTTTGAAAAAATATCCGGAAATTAATATTTCATATATATTATGATAATATTATTTTAAATTATAATTATAAATACTTAAAATATTTTAACAGTTACAATTAATTGTGTGCTAGTCATCATTCAAGTAATTTCAGAAATATTTTGAAAAATTCAAAAACTGGAGAACCATCCTCATTTACCGCAAACATCCTAATCACCCCAATAATTTTTTCCTCAAAACCCGCAAATTCCAAGCTCCTCAAAATCCCATCACTGCCCAAAGAAATAAAGAAAATTAATAATCGTCGATAACATTGTGCATACATTGTTGCTGCAAGCGTCAAAGACCCACACAGCCGGCTTCCAATATCCCGTCTCATTATAATCAGCCACAGCCGCTAAGATAAAGTCTGGGGCTCGCGCGCAGCTATACTTACTTACGCGCACGCCTCGTGAGATCAAAGTACAAAAATCGAGATAAGCGTCTGCGTGCCGAGCTCGGGGAGCTCGAAGACAAAGTTTCTGCGCTCGCACGTCGCAATATATAGGTATACAAGAAAAAAAAGGCCTCGGCACACTCACACACGCTAAGCAGGAAAAGTGAAGGTGCAGAAGAGGGGGAGGCTACAGTTTGTCTTATCGCGCTGGCCTTAATTTCCCGGCGGGCGGCCACGACGACTGGCCATCTTTTAGACGAATTGCAGCGAAATGCGCGACGATGCAGCGCTGGTGATGTTTCGAAATTTAAAGCGTTGACGATCGCCTGCTTTTGATAAGATGCATTTTTGCTCGATGCTTATCGGGCACTCGCTGTGGGACGATTCAATGCCCTTTTCTTAGTGCTCTTGGGGAGATGCTGGTTTTGCGATTATTTTGGGGGTTGTCGGGATTTTTTTTATGTGATTTTTGAGAGATGTTCGAGTAAAAGTTTGAGATTTTTCCACTGCACTTTCCTGTTTACGCTGGTTGGGGTTTAGATTATGCTTGTTGTACATTTTTTTATAGAGATTAATTTCGCTTACTTTGTAGTTAATAGTAAGTTGCACTTACACGACGATGAAAAGATTATAAGTGCAGGGGATCTGAAAGGTCAGAGATTTTTTTTTCAGACGTTACTTTTAACTCTTATCTTTGTACGTTTTTGCGCTTGTACAACTCGATTTGGCTTAAAATAGGCATCTTTTTGCTCCAGTCTTAATCGATTGCTCAATGCATCACAATAAGTCTATGAAAATTTATACTAAAAATTTGAATTATTAAATGAATCACTTCTACCTGCGCTACAGCACCGCAATACTAAAATTTTCCTCATACATCTTTTGAAAAGTATAATTAGTCCTTAATTAAAGCAGGAAGTTTTGAAACTGGTACGGTGGGCAAAATATTAGCCTTGCGATAATGTGTAGATATTTTAAAAACAAGTATTACAATGTTAGACTTTGCACCTTCCAACACTTGTTTAAATTCTACTGCGACATAAGTGTTTCCCAGATCGTCTGGGTTTCGAAGCCACTGATAAGAAACAAAAACATTTTACGAATCTGGCAAGGATCTGAATGAAGTTTTGTTAATAAAAAAGATCGTGGTGAATTTCGAATTTTCTGAAGTTGAGGTATAAATTATTTGAAAGTTTTTTGTTTTTTTTTCCGAAATATAAATGTAGAAAAAGTATTGTTTTTATTATTAACTCATATTTATTAATTTATCGTTTGTATTAAAATATTTTAACTTCCACTAATAAGTGGAAGTTAAAATTGGATTTTCTGTTATCATATCATGAAAAGAATTTGTATAGAATCTTGTAAAATTTTACTAGGATAAGATTGTTTCTTGCACTAATACACTGTTTGAGTTTCTTCAAAGTCGGCAATTAGAACGTTGAATATTCAGCATCTTTGTAGAAAATTTTTAAATATTTTAAATGAGTCTATGTTATTTAAAATATTTAAAAATTTTCCACAAAGATACTAATTAATATACAATGTTAAAATTGTTGACTTTGAAGAAACTTAAACAGTGTATAATAATCAATTTTATCTTGGTAAAATTTTTTTTGTAATATATTTTTTTATTTTTAATTTAAGTCTGTATTAAATAAGCAAATATTGTAAATACAAAATATACAAATACGAAAGTAAAACGAAAAAATTGAATATAATTTTCAATTACGACAGATTCGTCTTCAATACTGAGCAGACTGTCAACATAATATAATCACCAACTAAATTCGATAATCTTGTGTTTTTGTGTATTTTCGTCGGGATCATTGTAAACAAATATCCAGATTCGAAATGAATGGGAACATCGTAGCGGAAGTATCAAACAACATCATTGTCTTACTACTTTTTGTATTTGCGACTAATTCAGTCTTAGTTTCAAACCATAAGTCAATCTAAAAATATCATCCAAAAAAAACTAAAAAAATCCATCGATTCCCTCCTCAAAACCTCCCTCAGCCACCAATTTTCGTAACTTTAATCAATGAACGGACAAAAAACAAAATCCGAAAGATGATGAAAGAAAAACGATCGTAAATCTAAAAAAAGATTGACCCTCTTATCCGCGCGCGGTGAATACAATGGAAGACGCGCCGCACAGCCATTCGCGCTCGTCGCTCGCTCCGATTTTCATCTTCCTCGCAAGACCGTCACCAACCTCGTATCGTGACGGTCAGGCAGTCTGCTATAGCTTATATATCTTCTGCTTACATCACTATCACACTGCCAATAGCGCAGAGAGCCGCAGCCTCAAATAAAGATAGGCGATTATACCTCGCGGGGATTGGAAAATGCGGCCCCCTTGAGTCAGCTCTATACCATCGGCTTTCACGCGCACTATCGTCAAAGCCAAACGACGGAATCATCGGAAAACGTGACTTTTCCCCCCCATCGCGTCCTCGGAGCGCGCGCGCACGCATACAGTATAGCAGAAGGCGCCGAGACATGCGCGCATCAGCTGTACTTTGCGCTATAACGAACTCTGATAACCTTCGCTTATCATCTCGGAGCGGGCTCGGAGCTCGAGCCGCCCCCCGCCGCCGTCCGGCTCTCTCCGGCCGGCGATAAAACCCCAAAACTCGCCGCTTAGGCCATTCATTTGCCGCTCGGTCTCCGCTCGACGAAGACGTTCTTCTTCTTTCTCCAGTTGTGCGCCGCAATTCGTCGCGCCGCGCCTTTGTGAGTCTTTAAAGTTTTTTTTGTTCGACGAGTGTCCGCCGCGGGAGGAAGTTGGAATTTGTTTTTTTTTTTCACCCGGGAAGACGTGTTCGCTAGTCTTCCACCGAGTGCTGTAGTTTTTCGCCGGCGAGCTGTCTTCACACAGAGGAATGCAAAAGGACTGCCGAGACTGTCTGGGTATCCGGTACCGCATCAACACCCTGGACCAGACGTGGAAGTGGCTGCACCAGACCATCGCCCTGCACGAGTACCTCATCTCCATCACCGCCACCCAGTCCAAGTACAAGTGTCACTCTACCCATTAGATCGACGCTCAGCGTGCTGCTTTCTTTTTTGAAGAGAGAAAAAGCAACGTACACGAGACACACGTGGGTTTGTGGCTCTCTACGTAGAACAGAAAAAAGACTGTATTTCGTTTTCATTGTTTATCTGACGTGGAGCAAGAGCCAGGCCTGCCCACCGAATACACAAGCTGAAAAATTAAAGACTGAATTTTTACAAGTACTTTGTTAATAAGAGAGTTATATAGTGCGTATTCGATAGAGCCAAAGAATGTCTGTGATCTGTAGAACCAGCATCCTCAGGGCTAAGGCCCTGTCCAGCAAGTTTGGGTATGTATAATTGCATTGTTATTGATTGCTTTGTCTACTTTTTGCTTTTGAATACGATGACATTGATTTGATCTATAAATAGCACAGACAAAGCTCATTGTTTAGTCCAATTCAATTGTTATTTGCTTACTACGCATTAAACACTACAAATTGATTGTAACTTTTAAAATGTTATATAACAAAAGTTGCAGTACAGAAATATTTTTGGTTATGCATATTTAATTAGTTATTCAGTTATTCGATAATGATTCACAACAATTATTTTTACAAACCATGAGAATTGCTTATTTAAATCAATTGATGACTTCATTACTCGTCAAATATTTTTATCAAAATATTCATGTATTTACAGAGAGCTCTCCATCTTCTTGCGACACGCTTCCTCAAAGAGTTCTGTAAAGAACATACCAGAGGAGGATATCAAAAAGTCGGTTTTCATATCCCAGTCGACCGACATCTACACCAACTTGGCTCTGGAGGACTGGTTTTATCGTAACTACGATTTTAGTAAGCACCACGTTTTGCTGCTCTGGAGGAACGATCCGTGCGTAGTTATCGGACGTCATCAGAATCCCTGGGTAGAGTGCAACGTTCCCGGCGTCGAGCAGAGTCACATTGCTTTGGCCAGACGCAATAGCGGAGGAGGTACCGTTTATCATGACCTCGGCAATCTGAACTTGTCGTTTTTCACGCCGCGCGAGCGTTACAATAGGCGATACAACTTGGACATAATCACAAGAGCTTTGTTCCGAGAATGGGGTCTAAAATCTATCGTCAACAAGAAGGAAGATATCGTCGTGCAGGGCGAATTCAAAGTAAGTTTCGATTTTCTCTCGCAAATTGTGAAATTTATCCGTTCTTATCGTAGCAAAAATTCTTATTTGCGATTCTTTTTTAGATATCTGGTACAGCTGCGAAATTAGGACGTCCCAACGCTTATCACCATTGTACACTGTTGGTCGATGCTAATAAGCATATGTTGAGTCTGGCTCTTAAGAAAACAGAGGTAATGTTTAAATTCTACAGTATTTTTAATCATTAAATAAAGCATTTTTTAAAAAACAAACTTACGTAATTTCAAATAAAATTAATGACAATTTTTATTTAAATTTATTAAAATAAAGCTGCATGCAGTTAAATTGAAAATTTAATATATAGTGAAGATAAATATTAAAATATTTTTTTCTTTTTGTATCATTAGACCGGAATAACGACAAATGCTACCGAATCTGTGCGATCACCGGTGAAGAATTTGAAAGAAGTCAATTCTCACGTAAATACTAATCTATTACTCAATGCCGTTGGTTGGGAATATCTTCGCACCAAGTCTCTGACAGTAGAAGATGGCGGACACAAATTAGTGCAGCAGCAAAAAGGTTTTCAGATGATTAACCCCACCGAAGACTGGTTTCCAGGTAAGCAAATAAAAAATTGATAAAATATTTCAATCTTTTATGAAAAATTAAAATTAAAAATAATTTTATAACGCTTTTTCACAGGTATCCAAAAACTCACGGAAGAGTTTCAATCTTGGGATTGGACGTACGGCAAGTCGCCAAATTTCACAGTTAACCGACTGCTGGAAGCTCCAACGCCTCAGGGTCGAAATCAACTTCTGAAACTCGTAATTGAGGTGGAGAAAGGCATTGTACAAGATGTAAAAATGAGCCTGCCATCGGACTTTAATAAAGATGCCAGCGTAATTACGAATCTACGTGGCAAACGTTACAGCCATGAAATCACGGACAGCATCGTCGAGGCCACTGGATGCAAAGTCGTAGCCCAGGATTTCAACGCTGATCAAAGCGACGTCGCTGCCATATAGCAGTTGCCTTCTCCATCTGATAATTGTACAAAAGATACCTGATTCGATTATAATGATAAGTGTGTATTAAAGAGTAAATAACGAATGTTAATCATATTTTAACCCTGTATTTTGTTATAATTGTATAGAATAATATATACATAATGTTACATATACATCTGACAAGTGTTTGGCCTTATCTATTTGATACACTTAAAACAGTCTAAAGTACAAAGCCACGTTGTGGTGTACGTATATAGCAGATACGCGCACGTGGCTCGACGAATAGCGTATAGCGACTATCACGTGATTTCTTAGTTCAATAGTCACTTTTTATTCATGATGATGTCATTTCGCTTACACTGAATTATCTTATCCGCACTTGGGATCGTTCTTGATCCCTGCGATCTGGCGCGTCTTACGACTAGAAAACTACTAATTCTCGCAAATACAGCTGTTTAACAAGCTAAAAACGGTCATTGTTAGCGACAATAGAGGCTTCAGAAAAGTACTTAAAGTGAAAAAACTAAGCATTGAGTAACGAGTAGTCTAGGGCCGATTAATTCTCGACTCTTATACCCGTTTATCAAAGAACATAAAGCAGGGAGATAAAGAACACTGGGATGGGAAACTCGATCTTCGTTAAAAGCTATAGGGATATTTCTTTAAGTAGCTCGCTGTCGATGAAAAGCAACTTATAATACAATTGTTCTCAGCTCTTCCGATGGTGTGAGCAACGCTGTCGGCAACTGAAACTTGGAATTGGCAATATCACTGATTTACCCAGTCTTGTCCGTAATAAAAAATTCTGTTTTAAAATTTAATTGAAAGCAATAAAGAAGACAGATCGTTTTTAATCCCCAATACGTTTCTTAAGGCTAATCAATATATACTTAATTTTAAATAAAAAACTTGTTTGAACTTCATCATTTGACACTTTTAAATAATTTAAAAAAATTGAGTCTTATAATTTATATATATTGTTTTTAATCAAATCTAATCATTTAATACTGCATCAATTCCATCAAGCCGTCTACAAGCCTTAAGAAACTTTTTGTTAACATCTTACACTAACATATACAATACCTAAATAGTTAAACGATGAATTAAGGCACTTACAAGAAATATTCTTGTTAAAACTTAAATAACAAAGTCTTTTCTTTAAGATGTGTACCTACAACTTTAAATTTCTTGATTTTCTTTTGAAATCGCCAAAGAAAAAGATTTAATTTAGAGACAATCTTTTTCTTTGATTTACGTTATATATTTTTGTTTATGCTATTATGAGTATTATTGAAAAATATACGCAATGATATTAAAATGGTTTTTTAGTGAAATGAGAAAATTTTGGCTTGTTTTACTGTCTAATATAAACTAATTAACACATTCAAGCTTTCTAAAATTTAATATTAAATGTATCTAAAAAATTTTTCATTCACTAAGAAAAAATTAATAAATAATTCAGATTTTAGACTCGAATTTTATTGCATTGCTAATACAACAATTAAAGAGCTAAAAATATTGCATTTCTAGAATCATTAAAAAAGCTACCTAATTATCTACAATGAATAATAATAATCTACATTAATCTAATTATTTAAGTATTTAAGTAAGAATTTTAAAATAGCACACCTTTTGAATCCCTTTTTTCATAAATTCAACAAATACTAAGACAGTATTTTCAGCTATTATATTGTTGCATAAAACAATTCTTGTAGATAAAACTGATCTGTTTCTAATAAAAATTTCATAGATCATAATAAAATAAAACATTCAAGCTTGAATGTGTACTATAAATTCGGTGTTTGAACTCAACTTTTTACAATATTAAAAGTAAATTAGTAAATCTTGTATGTTGAAATTCAAACATTTGATGAAACAATATTCCAACTTGATTATTTTCATTCATTATTACCGAATCGACACCAACATTTTAATTTTTTACTATTTCAATGCAATCATTAATCATTATTCTTATATGTAAAAGAAAGTTCTTATATTCCAAAATGAAGAAAATCATTTTCCTCAATCTTTGAACTTGTCTATAGTACATTACTTAAAATCATCAGTCAATATACATTAAAAACAATGCGCAAGTGTGGACTCGGTATGTGCACAAATGGACTCGTGCACTCCTAAATAGAAGACTCGCAAACAATAACAGGGAAGCTTAGACGGTGTATGTGGCTGCGGTAGCCTGTTGCTGTTGAGCCGCTGCTGCCGCGGCCATCGCCGCTCTCGGATACAAGTTCCGATGTAGCATGACTTCACGATAAGGCGGGGGTGGCGTGCCAGGACAAGACGGCGTCGTCACCGCCGGCAGGATAGTTGCCGATGTCACGTTACCCCCTCCACCGGTACTGTTTTCCTCGGTGCTCGCCATATTCTCTTGCTGCCAGAGGTGTCTGTTAAAAGGTTTTTATTGGATTATCTATATGGAAATATAATGCAGTCTTAGTTTCAGCAGAGAATACGTTTTATAATTTATTCTGAAATTAGTCTTTTTTATTAATAGATTAGACTTTAAAATTTCTGCAATGAATAATATGTAAATATTTGTTTTGGTATTGTTCTGTTTCCAGACATTATTCAATTAAAAGAATAATTGTTATGCAGCTAATTAAAGCTTTATATAGAAGAAAATACGACAAGAATAAAAGTAAGAAATTTTTAACTGTCTCAAGGTTACTTTACCATTGTAATCATTTAATATACAGTACATACTGTTTTCATAATGTATGTACATTCTCAAGAACAAGGTGCACTCGTATTATATAAATACAGGATATGACAAATGAAGCCAATAGACAAAATTTGTTTTGAGTCCTAAATAATAATAATTACTATTTTTCTATAAATATCTAAGAGAAAAACTATACCAGTTTGTAATATTGTGTTTACCTACTAATTAAAATCGTAAATAGCTATATTCGTTGTTATACTTTTAAATGCAAAAATGTTAATAAAAATAAAAATAAATTTAACTATGCTCGTAAAAATTGAAAATCTAAAACTAAAATAAATAAAAGTGTCATGTTACTATCAAAATAAAATTTTTTTTTAATTATTATTAATCACAATGAAAACCTTAAATGAAAATAATTAATTCCGATAAAATAGGTTGGATATCGCATTTTCAAACACCTCACCTAAGAAGTGAAACCCTTTGCGAGCTGGCGTCCGCCGAGTCTGCAGCTTCGGCGCGCCTTATTCTTGGTATCAGACAAGAGATTGTCGTCGACAGCCACAAATACGTGACGACCATGGTGGCCCCACTGCCGAGAAGAAAACCGATCAGTAGAAACCAGAAGGGCGAAACGTTGTTGAGCGCACTCGCAAAGATACCCGACGAGCTGGACTCGTCATCGTCGATCGGTGGGTCGTCCTCCTCCCGCACTGCCTCCTCGTACTCCATGTCTAAGTCCCAAGCATCCTTGGCACTATTGCCTCTTGGCTCAGGAAGCTTTTTGGGTGGCTTCGACTCCGACTCGGCATTGATTGTCTTCAGTGTGATTATTTTTTCAAACTTGGTGAACGCTGGCTTGTCACAGATTGGGTCGGTGCGGATGTTCTTGCTGCGCAGGTAGAGCTTTAGATTGAACATTGCCCCGTCGCATGACCAGTGGTTCCTGCAACGAAAAATAATTTTTTAAGTATAATTTATAGTGTTTCTTAAAAATTAGTAATAGTTTCATGATTGATCTTAATTTTGACTAAATTACACTCGTAAAAAAGTCAATTTTAAATTTATAGAAAATTTTGTTATTTTCAATCTTATCAAATATCTAGCCCATGTTTTCGAAATGTCTCGAAAGTAAATATTATGTCATCTATTGACTGATCTCATCGTGCAAATAATTTCTTTTACGAATTTTATACAGATAACAGCGATTCGCAGTAATTCGTGATAAACGTAGACTAAAATCGTTTTAAAATAACATCGACATTTTGCAGAAATATTCACTTTTTATCGACGAAAATATTCGACACGCCTCAAATTACAATATTCCATTTCATGAGAATTTTTTTGATTATCATATACAGCAGTCTTTCATTTCAGTTAAATCTTATCCTAAAAACCGAAATCGCAATCGAAGCTCGCGCGTTGTATGGCATTGAAACCTACCATCCCAGCGACAGGTTGCGCAAAAAAGGCATAGCACGCAATACATCCTTGTCCAGCGCGATCATCATGTTATTCGAGAGGTCGAGTTTGCGCAGTTGCTTCAGCCCCTGGAAGACTTCCTTCTTTAAGTGATTAATACGGCAAGAACTCAGATCTAACTCCTGTAACGAAAAATTAGAGAAAGTAATTGACAATGTGGTTAATAGACGAAAAAGGATCACGTATAATGGCGATTTCTATGACAAGGTATGTTTAATGAACTCACCCTGCGCATTTTGCTTTGCGAGGGGAGGAAAAAACGAGGGGTTGCTCGCTCGATAGAACTGAGCAGCCCCTACTTGTAAGAGGATTAATGCAAGGGACAGGTCGTAGTTTATGCTATTGGGTTTGTGCATCGTTCATTTCAGGCTCGAGTTGTTAAATCCGGTTTTTCTCGCTGCATCGGCGCAACAGTGCATGTATAATTGCGTTTGAATCTGAACCGAATTGTCTTATGATTTCTAATAGATTTGTGAGTTTGTTTGCGTTGTATAGTGTAAGAGTAGAGGTTAATAGATGCCGCTTGTAGGTGACAGATAAGTCTATTATCTTAATTACAAAATTGAGATCCATTATATTGAATTGCACAAATTTAACAATGTTTCTTTCATAATATGACGTGTGACTGTCAAAGCATCATGATCAAATATTTTTTTCTCGAAATAATTTCATTTGAACTAAATATATAAATAACAGAATATAAAAATTTGTTTATACAATAATACCTCTTGGTTTTTAAAACTATAAAATTTTAAAAAAATATAAGACAAGTTAATATTTCAAACTCACCGTAAGCGATGTGCTGTGGAGCTCCGGGACGTGAAGGTTAAACTTATTACCGGCAAGATGCAGAATGCGCAAATTCTGATTATAGTAAAAAGTATCCGGTGCTATGTAATCTATGCGGTTCATAGACAAGTCGAGAACCGTGAGATTTTTCAAGTCATCAAAGGCACTTATACCAATCTCGCTTATGGCATTCATTGAGAGATTCAAGTACTTCAATCTTGTCAGGCCTGCTCGCTGTAAACAAAAGTAGAATTAAATTTTAAATGTAAGATAAATAAATATAGATTTTTTAAAGCAACACTCAGATATTCAATCTACGAACTTCAACCTACGTTTACGTACTCGTAAATTCATTAGAAAGACAAACAATGAGCGCATAATTTGCCGCATAAATGCTTCTAAAATGATGTATACAATTTATGCAAATCAATTATTCACGATCCATGGGGTCAGACAATATCCTTGCGCGTACTCGAATTAAAAATCATTTTAAAAGTCGACTATAAAAGTGCAATAACTTTTCATTTATCAACCCAAGCATTCAAACTCCAAACAGTACCAATTTTCAAAAGTTGCATCACATCATCCCACCAAGACGAAACTGAACTTAAAAGAAACGTCCCGAGTCAACAAACGATCTCACATAACAATAAAATAGGGCCGAAAAAAGCCGTGAGAAACAAGGCACAAAGTGCAGCAATAGCAATGCAAGTATAACGTTCAATGGCCTCGTTCTCTTTCGTTCATGAAAATTCATACTGTCTGGCGCTCCGGCAATTAAGGCGCTTTTACTTAAACAAACACACTGAGCAGACAAAACGGACCCACGCATCCGTCAGTAATATGCATTTACCCACTGCTCGTTTGTTTGTTGTAACGATAGAGGCCCGATTCCCCGCGGACTGGATTGTAAGGAGAGATCGGTAAGTGTTTGATAATGTCGAAATGCTCGTGTTTGAGATATATTTTTGGATTTGGGGGCGGGATGGGTTTACGGTGAAGGAAAAGAACAGGATTATCGTCTTTTACGAGTACATACACAATTGTTTACTTGCGTGGCGTCATCCCCTCGATTACCGCTATCGAAAAGTGAATCAGCGTTCGCGATTTTTTCGCGGCGCTGAGACAATGGTCGATAAAATAATTTTATAATTTGATTTTGCTTTTTTCGGGTTGTGGGCTTTCATTACGGTATAAATACAAAACATTTTTATTAACTTGCACTCTTATCTCTTATGTATATACTGTTACTAATATTGCTCTTAAATTTTTTACGATTTCGCAACTTTTAAAAATCGTTTGAAAACGATGAAATTAAAAAATTTAATATCAAATACCAAGTATTCAGAAATTTCTATATCTGATGACTTGCCGGTACACTTAATTAAGTACATGGTTTAAAGAAAGCATTCATTGATAAGCATTGTTTTTTGCTGTCATCTGAACTGTCTAGACATTCAGTGCGTATGCACGACGACTGCACGCCTGCAAATACTTTTTGCACGTTGAAATAAAATACTTGTGTTCGATTTTCCGCATTCCGAATGTAAATAAATGTATGAAAAGTTTATAAACTTATTTTAGACGTTATAAATCTAATTTTGAAAAAAACTTATTTTAAAACAAAATAGACAAACTGTAATAGTAATTTCGGTTCATATTTAATAACGTTCTTTAATTTACATTGTCGATTACTAATAAAAAAGATTTGTAAAGAAATTGAGCTAATAATAACTTAAATCTACAAATATTGAGGTTAGAATTCATTGCTACAATTTTAATAAGCTGTTTTAAATAATGCATGTACACAAAAATTATTTTCCAATTAAATTATTTCGCCGATCTATCAAACAATAATTTCCAACTTCTCAAATTACAATAAAAATTCAGTACAAACGAGTTCGAAGAAACAAATCGCAAACACCGCGGAGTATTCGTTTTGCTCCGTTTTCCCAACGCCGCAGCAGGCCCCCAAAAAGACCGTCCAAACTGCATCGCGCAACTCCACCCCAAATCGCTCCAAAACCTTCCCCCCTCCCGTCAAAAACCAACACTCTAACCAACGTCATTTTGCAGGTGCAGATTCCAGCGCATCCACCGAGCCCCGCACCATACCCCGATAAGATAAAAAAGCATCGCTAGAGCAGCGGTCATTCAGAGCCGCCCACGCTCGCTTCGAGCACAGCAAAAAGCAGAGAAAGAAGACGAAAGCAACTTACCGATAGCTCGCGATTGTCCAGCTTGTTTATCGTATTATTGGAGAGATCTAGCGCCTGTACGACGCTGGACACCCCCGTGTGGATGCTGTAGAGCCGCTGCCCGGTGCAGGAGGCCCGGGGCAGCAGCAGCCACGTGCCGCAGACGCAGCGCGCTGGGCACTCGGCGGGCCCGCCTCGGCGCTGCTCCTGCTGGGCCCCAGCCAGACCGAGGATCCAGATCAGCGACAGCAGCTCCAGCCTCCTCATGGCCCTGCTGCTTCTGCTGTGCTGCTACACTTTAGCAAAGAGATCAGCCAAGATGCTGCCTCTCTCTTCTCTCTGCACACCACTCGCACTGTATGTGTGTGTATGTGTGTGTGTCTGGCGCCTGCGTCTCTGTCTCTGTGTATATAATACCTGCAAAGAGGCGCCTCACTCTCCTTCTCTCTCTCTCTCTCTCTCTCCGCTTGGTCTCAAGGCTCCGATGCAGCAGCGCTGACGATCTCGCAAGACGCCGCCACCGCCGCCACTGGCCGCTGGCCCATTACTCTACTCGGCTTAGCTGCCACTTCCTCCTGCCGCTGCTGCTGCATCCTTCGGCCTATAAGATTCGCTTCCTCGGCTCTCGAAAAATCGTCTTGTAGCTAATCGGCTGGGCTGACGAGGGAGCAGAGCAGAGACGACGAAACGTGCGCCAACCGCACGCTGACCGAGAGAGCCAGCTTTTATTTTTGTTTCTTCCGCAGGCACAGAGGGCCAGACACAGAGCGCGCACTACTTACGGCACGCACGCAGCTAGCATACTATAAGCAGATCGCGCGCGCGAGCAGCTCTCCTCGCGGCCGAGCGCGGACACGCTGAGTTGAAGTAGAACCGGATGGTCGGTATATATGAGTGCGACGCGGGTGTAGCTGTGTGTACCTGGGTGTATGAGAGGTGCAGCTCGGTTGGCGATTTTTGAGATGAGGGAGCTAGGAGTGGTGTGGGTTGGTAGGTTGGGAGGGAATTTTGGATTGAGTGTTCTTTGGAGGTTGATGTTTTTTTGGGTGGTTAGAGGTTGTTTGGTGATGGATGAATGGGTTGGGTTGGGGGGTACTTTGTTTTGGAGTGGATTGATGGTGGAGAGGAAGGTTTTTGGAGGGGGATTGCGGTTTGAGGAAAATTGGTAGCGAGCGTTTCGCGTAGAAGCTTCTTTGTTATGTAACTGGTGCAGATAATTCGTCTGGATAACGTACTTTTTATACCGATCGCGGCTCGCGTCGTAGCTGTGAATGTGAGTAAGGTAGGTTTCGTCTTTTGCGGTGGAGATAACCGGGCTTTTCGCGCGTAAGTCTGCCGATTTCTAAACCGATTTTTTTACGCTAAGGAATTTAAGTCGCGTAGTTTAGTGATCGGTATTAAACTTTGATAATAATTTCTATTTAGACAATTAACTTGGGTGATAATAATTAGTCCGAAATTTTAAAGAAAAAATCGAATTTTCACTAGTAAATACAATTTGTCCTTAATACTTTCTAAATAATATAAACGTCACTTACTGAGATGATTACCAAAGTCTTTTTTTTTTTTAATTTAGAATACACCTTTTTTGAAAGGTTCTGCTTTCGTATAAAATGTATAAAGTTCCCAAAAAATTGTTATCTCTAAACGAAAAAAATTATTAAATCTTGTAAGATTATGATTTGGTCTCTGTTAAAAAGAGATGTTAACTAAAAAATCGTAATGGAATCTAATCGGCTTTGAAAGATTCTTTTAATATCGGTATGACCCGATTTTGGCTATATGTTTAAATATAAAAACGTTAATTTACAAATTACAGCGGAAAATAGATTTATCTAATTAAGTCAAAAATCGAAAACGTTATAAATACAGATCGCAAGACAGAAATACCAGAATTAAATAATATAATAATTAAAGTAGAATAAGCTGTAACAAATAATTAAAATTTGTTAATTTCTTTTACTTTAAAATACTTTTTTTGTAGTATTTTCATAATATTTTAATAATATGACCATAATTTTATTGGTATTTCATACCTTAATGAATTAGCTAAATGTTAAATTTCAATTTGCTTCTTTCAATCTCAGGAGAATTTTAGATTATTTCATTTTTATAAAAAATTTCATATTATACATGATTTTACCGATCTATTCATCATTTTAGGCTTTTCTTGATCATAAATCAATTTTCACGAAATGGTACGCAAGTAATTAATAAGTTAAAATTTTATTTATTATAAAAGATTTTGATTAAAGATTTTAAAATTATTATAAATATCTAATGGGCATGCATTAAAATAAATTTAATTTATAAACAAAACACAAATGATTTTTATCGTATATTTTATTTTTTATTAAACTTCACCTACAAACAAGGAATCACAGAATGTTACATAAGAATTCCTTATGTGTTATATTCTTCGCATTTCCTATATTCTATAGGTAATATTCATATTCCATTATCTGCAGTATAACAGTCTTACTTGTTTAATTATCAACTAATAGGCATTACAAATGTGTACGTTTAGTTTAGTCTCCCTAAAAATAGGACTCCTACTGCAGTGTGTGTTCGGTCATAAATTCTGTAAGCGTAAAGTTTATCGTTAAAGTTACATACTGTATTATAATCAATAGAAGATTTATTTTTCTTGCATATTGTGCTCTGTCGAGGATCGATTGACATTGGTAGAAATATGGTAAAAATGTGTACGCTTATCCGTATCTCAAATCTACCCCGCGTGAAATTTTTATACTCCCTTTCCTTCTTTTTTGTCCTGATGCAAACACCGAATGTGTGCGTATTATGATTGTATGCTTAAACTTTGTATAACTTTGCTCAACTTGACTTTTAACTTTTAACTTTTTTGGTTTTCTTTAGAAGGCAACACTTTGTTTAATTAATGTAAAGGCAATTCGTTTTGTATTATTGGTATGTCTGCAGACCCGTGAAAACCCGCGCGGACTACAGTGTACAAAAGAACGCAATTATGTGCGCATAAAAGTCGCCTGGACTGATTTTTTTTAAATATAGGCATAGTTGATTTTTTACTTTCTTTCTCACTCTTTTTTTTTGTTAAAAAAACAATTCATTCACTTCTTATATTTTTCATCTTCAAATCACTTCGCGTCTTACGATTACATTACAATTAAAGACAACACATATTTATAAGCAATTCCTATCGATAAGTTTTAAAAAAAGGTCTTCGTTACAAAACTTTGCAAGCGTTTTTACGCAACATCACAGCCCAGAGCTTTAATAAATAAACCATTCACAGCATTGTTACAACCACTATTTCTTACAGCCTGTGTAGGTACAATAAAGAGCGGTTTTCTCGGTGTTTGGTGCTGTCATTGCCTCTGCTAATCGCAAAAATAAAATTCATTCAGCGCGAAGCAGATTCTTATGCATATTTGGACGTGAAATAAATCAATTGGATATTAATATGTTATCTAAAAAGGCAATATCAGGACAAATATAACGTGACGCAACAGCGCCCTTTTCCTTGATACATGTTTTTGCAGAGACAACAATTCGCGTGATTTCACCATATAACGCACAACATACGAGCACAATGATGGCTCAAAGAAGAGGCCGTATAATTGGAGCAAAAGATTGAAAAAGATGCTGCAAAAGCGATATTTTTGTATTATTCTAAGCTATGTCTTATTTTTTCTCTCTGAAGCTAATTCAATATTCATACTGATATATAGGCTGTTGATTATGAATATACGTAGCTATTACTACAATTGATTGGAATTTTTGAAGTTTTAAATGCATACATCTATCACATTTTATACTTCTCAAGTTATATTACTTTATATGGATATTCAATATTATTATATATTATATATTTTAATTATTCTCTTTACTTTGAGTGTAGAATATGGCATCAAGCAAAACTATTGATTGAAGTATACAATACTAATGCAAAAATAATAGTCTTTTATAAGGAATTTATTACCGAATTAATAACTAAGAGAACAGTGGAAATGCAGCAAGAATAAAAAATTCAATAATATTTATCGATTGCATCTCATGCTAAGAAGCCCAAGGATATATTTATGCGTATAAAATTTTAAAAAATGTCAATAAAAATTTAACGATGTATTTTCGTACGTTGTTTACAATAATATTATTCTAAAAACAAAATATTAAAATATCTAAATACTGAAAGAATGATTTAATTGCTTAGGCAAAAGTCTTTTTTCTAGCCGAAATAAAATATGTAGCGATCTACATGAAAAAATTCTATATAAATAAAGAACCATGATTCCTTTTAAGTCTACCAATACCTTAAGGACTGCGATAAGACCGAATTAGAAGATAAATTAATTCTGGAATAATGTATTTGTGAACTCTATGTAGTCTAGAGCACCGGTAATCGGTAGTTCTGTCTTCGGATCGATGTATGGTTTCATTCGTGCAACGCAGTAGTCTGCCATTTCTTTCGTTAGGTTCTAAAATAAAAACAAAATATTAGTAAAAAATAATTTACGAACTCTTAATTTAATGCATAAATAATTGCTAATGTAACTTACAGCGTAAAGTTCTTCCTTTGTAACATATGGACGATCTGCTGCTGTTATGGCTCGGAAAGCGTTTTCAATTTCCTGTGAGCTTTGGACATTTTCTGTCTCCTTACTAATCATAAATGCCATATGATCTTGTAAGGAAACAAAACCATCTCTATTCGGGTCAACGATATCTAAAAATTTCAATGAAAACATAAATCTGTGAATAGAAATACAAGAAACTAAAAGTATTCTTTAAATATTTACCGAGAATGTTTTCGAATTCAGGATCAGCCTGGCCTTCTTCTACCATTGGCAAATCGTAGCCCAAAGCTCGAAGACAGGATTTGAATTCTTGATGGTTCAAACGACCGCTCTTGTCTTTGTCGTAATGCTTGAACATCATCGAGAATTCTTTAAGGGCATCTTCCGACACACCGGATTGATTGCGGGCCTGGATCTGCTGCTCTAAATTGTGCTGCATTCGCATTCCCAACTGGTCGAGTTGATCCCATTGCTGAGCCAAGCCGACAGTGCTGTGCTCTGTGTATCTGTTATCAAGAATCAAATGTTCCTCTAGCATAGCCCCTAAATCTTCAATTTTCTTTAGATCCTGACGACGCGCTCGTACTTCTTGAGTCTTTCGCTTAATCGCTTCTAGTTGTTGTTCGAGCGAACCTGAGCCCTCCATCATTGAAGTGCGTGTGTCTGCCAACCACTGGTGGAAGGCGTTCGCGTGTTTGGCGAACTCCTTACGAAGCTTGTCATTCTCTTCTTGACGCTGTGCCTCTTTAGCGAGTTCAACGTCACGCTCTTTGATGATCTTCTGCAGATTCCGCCAAGTGTCTTCGAGAGCTTCCATGGTGAACCAGGTGTACGGATTGGGACTTACGTTAAAGCTCTTGATCTGTCGACTGAGGGCTCCAAGTGCCTGGAAATCAGCCTCTGCCGAGGACAGACTTGCCTGGAATTGGGCGTGAGCCTCTCGCAGCGCGCGGATCTCTTCAATGCTATTGCAGCGCACTGGATCAGTGAGGTCTTCCTCTGCGTTTTCAAACCACGAATTAAAGGCTGACGCTTTCTTTGCAAATGTTAAATAGAGCTCCTCTATTTGACGGAATTGATCTTGCATTTGCAGAAGACGTTGCTTGCGTTCCTGCGAGTCCGCCAACAGTTTTTGCCAGCGAGCGATGACATCGCCATGGCGTTTTTGAATAGCAGGCGATTGCTCATGACCGGCCTCAATTAGCATCTCTTTCAAAGAAGTGATGTTTTGAATTCCTTCGTGTTCGAATGCATGTAAACCTGCATCGAAAGTTTCCTGCTTGGTCAGCAAAGTCTGTACGCTGGACAAGTCTCGGCCGAACTCTTCAGAACGCACATGAGTTTCCTTATCAACAATCCAGGACTCGACGACGTCAGCTTTCCACATGAATTGCAAGTAGGCCGAATTATCATTAAGGCGCGCTTTTCGTCGAGCGGCAAGCGCTCCGAGCTGTTCAAGTTTGTTTCCAAGCTGTTCGCAACGTTGTTTAATAGCATCAGCACGATGGTTGCCTGCGGTAATTAAACTCTCTCCGGCTTCGCGAATTTCACGGCAGCGTTCTCCGTGCGCAGCAAAGTCGGTTTCGAAGGCATCGTGTTTCTTTAGAAGACCTTGTACTGCAGCCATAGAATCGCCAAAGTCGTCAAGGGAAAGCAGCTGTTGCTTTTCAGTGATCCAAGCTTCTTCCTCTTCCACTTTAGCTAAGAATTGTTGGTAGGCTAGCGATTCATCCAGCTTCTTGCCACGAGTCTCTGCTAGCTGCTTGAGTTCAGCCCAGGCTTGATTAAGCAACTTCAATCGCTGTTCAATTTCAGGAACGCCTAGATTTGAAACATCCATCAACTTGACGCCAGCTTCTTGTACAGCTTGTATAGCGGGCTCATGGCTACCGAGCTCAGCCTCTAAACGCTTATGTTTCTTCTTGAGATTCTGGACGCCTGTGAGGTCACGTCCGTAATCGTCTGAACCAACCAGTAATTTTTTCTCTTTGATCCATGATTCTTCATCGGCGATGTCACGGAAGAATTGATGCAAAGTATTAGCTTCGTTGAGTCTAGCCTGGCGATGTGCAGCAAGATTACGCACACGTTCGTAACGTTCGTTAATGCTTTGACGCTTCTCTTGAATGCCCGCTGCATCAAACTGTCCACTTTCAATGAGAGAATCTGCCTGAGCATTCATGTCTTTAATGCGTTCTTCGTGAGCAGCAATATCTGCTTCAACTAACTGGTGTTTCTTCATGAGATTCTGGACGGATGCGAGATCTTTTCCTACATCTTCACTGGTTAATAAACTTTCAAGCTCGCCAAGCCAAAAATCGAGATCTTTCACTGCAGCAATGTAGGTACGTTGCTTGTTCGCTTCTTTGAGTTTCATAGACTTTTCCGTGGTCTTTTGTGTGAGGTACTCCCATTGGTCGGCGATGGAATTGAGACGCTTCTGCACAGCATCTTCGGATCCAGCACATTGATGCTTCTCAATTAAATTACCACCCATAGCAAGAACTGATTGAATTCGATCGGCATTTGCTGCGAGTTCTGCTTCAAAGGCCTGGTGTTTCTGATGTTTCGACTGAATATTAGCTGGATCTTTATAGCTCTCTTCAGTAGCAAGCTGCAGCTTCTCCGCGATCCAGTTTTCCATTTCATCAGCGTCGCGCGAGAACTGTTGTAGAGTTTGAGACTCGCCGAGGCGCGAGCGCGTCTCGATGAGAGCATCCTTAAGATGATGCCAACGTTCGAGAACACGACGGCGTCGCTCGTCGATCGGCTCTACAGCATAGTGCTCGGCGGCGATCAGTTGATCAGCCAAAGTTTGCAGAGCGGCGATTTTTTCTTCATGGCCATTTATGGCTTTATCAAAGTCCTCGTGCTTTTTGATTAGCGCCTCCACATTGTCAGCGCTATCAAGATCATCAGCACTACTGGCGTTTAAGAAAGCTTCACGAGCCGACATCCAGTTTTCAGCCTGTTCGCAGTCGCGGCAGAAGAGTTGCAACTCCAGATTTTGGTCGAGTTGCATGCGACGCTGGACCCAAGCATTGTCAAGCTCCTTATGAGCTTCATTCATGGAATCAAGTTTTTCTTGAATTTCGACGCTAGCATAGTGATTTGACTGAAGTAACTGCTGACCGAACAGCTCAAACGCCTGGAAAGTTCCAGCACGGGCTTCAATTTCCATGCGGTGTTCCTATAAAAATATATGTTTAAATTAATATAATTTTTTAATACAGTGTATTTTTATTAGATTAAAAAAGTAATTATAAGTAAAAAGAAACGAATGTTTTAAAAATAAATAGACATCTAACCTGATGACGTTCGAGCAGGGCTTCGGCAGCGGTAACATCATTAGCCAACTCTTCAGAAGCGACAAGTCCCATCATCGAATTGATCCAAGCCATAAGGTCTCGATAATCGCTGAGGAAACGTTGCAGATCGGATGAATCTAACAGTTTAACTTTTCTGGTTTCAGCCTTAGCGGTAAGATGACTCCACTCCTCATTGATTTCTTGCTGTTTGGCAGCAGTCTGCTCGGCTGATTCCGGATGCGTCTGCACCAAACGATTTGCTGTCTCATCAAGTTGTTTGATCTTATCACCCAGTGCAGCAAGATCGCGCTCTAGTCCCTCATGTTTGCGCAACAGAGCTTGAACACTGCGAAGATCTTTGCCAAGTTCATCGTTATTTAATGCCTCATCCTTTTCACGAATCCAGTCCTTGGTGTCGTCTACATCACGATGGAAACGCTGTACTTCGTGCGCGGATTCTAGCTGACTGGCACGTTCGGCAGTCAACGTTTGCAGACTGGTCCATTTGTCGTTCAATTCCTGGATCTGTGTTTGAATATTTACCGCGGCCTCAGTTTGTCCGATGCTCATAAGTTGTACCGCAATCTCGTTCATCTCAGCCAAACGCACCTCGTTGGCCTTAAGATCTGCTCGGAAATCATCAAACTTCTTCTGCATTACCTCAACTTGTTCCAAATCTTCGCCGACCTCCTGAACCTGGGCATGATTTTCCTTATCCTTCATCCACGCTGCCAGTTCGGCGGCCTCACGCACAAGGACGTAGGCTTTAGCTGTTTCATTTAGCTTATCTTGTCTCTCCCTTGCCAAACGCAACAGGTCCTCATATTGACCTTCAATTTGAGCCTGGCGTGACGCGATTGAATTCTGCTCGCGCGCTAGATTTTGCTGCGAGGCACTAAGCCCGGCTTCCGGTTCAACTCGCTTTACATAAGCAGCCGGCACAAAGCCCTGTCGGTCGTTCACCTCAACCTTCCACCAGTCTTTATTGCTGCTGTTCAGCAGCACGAGGCTGTCGCCTTTTTTCATGGAGACCTCGCGCGGTGACTTCTCGGTATAGTCATAGAGTGCGAGAACGTACTCTTTACCGGCCAAATCTACAGCCGGTGTCTCCTGTTGACGACAAGCCGCCGCCTGCTCCTTGAGCGCAGCAATAGTACTGGAAAAGGCCTCGAGATCGCTGACGAGGGCTTCGTGCTTCTTAAGTAGTGCCTCGCTGCTATCTTCATCTTTGCCGTAATCCGTGCTCATAACGATAGGACGTTTTTCCTTCATCCACGACTCTGCCTCGTTCGCATCGGCAAAGTACTGATGTGCCTGCATGGAGTCGTCGAGGTCGTTCTTACGTTGGCGTGCTTTTTCTTTCAGTTGACCCCAGTGCTCGTCGAGACTCGATAGACGCTGGCTGATCTCATCTGCAGCTATGTGACCTTCTTCCAACATACGCGAGCCCGCCTCACACACTGCCATTACTCGCGGTTCATGATTATTTATTTCGGTCAGAACAGCTTGGTGCTTCTTCTGTAGATTTTGTACACCTATAAGATCACGGCCACGGTTGGTCGAGGCAGCGACGGGCTCTTTTTCACGGATCCAGGCTTCCTCATCCTCAATATCTCGGAACAACTGCTGTACCTGCAGTGAGCTAAGGAGACGCTGTTTGCGTGCTTGCATAGGTTTCTCGAGAGCTGAGTAACGAGATTGAAGCTGATCCTGCTTCTGTTTGATGTTGTCCGCATCGAAGTGGCCGTTGGCAACAAACTGCTCAGCCGCTTGAGCGATGGCGTCAATGCGTTCTTTGTGTGAAGCTACGTCCGCCTCGAGTAGAGCATGCTTCTTCTGCAAATTTTGTACACTGGTAAGATCTTTGCCATAGTCTTCGGAAAGAAGTTGACCTTCGACTTCAGAAAGCCAAAGCTCAACATCTTCGACAGTGCGGTTGAATTGCTGTTGCTGCGCGGCATCCTGAAGTTTACCACCCTTCTGTTCGGTAGCCTGAGTAAGACTCTGCCAGAGATCAATAATTTCATCAACGCGGCTTTGGATGCGTGGTTGCGCAGCTTCTTGAGTTTCGCACAGTTCCTTGCCCTGAGCCACAAGTTCCTCAATGCGTGTTCCATTAGCTTGAAGTTCTTGTTCAAAGTTTTGATGTTTTTGAAGTTTGCCATTGAGATTAGTGGGGTCAAGATAGCTGTCGTCAGTGGCGAATTTGAGTTTTTCGCTAAGCCAGCCCTTAGTTTCGTCACAGTCTCGCTCGAATTGTTGCTGCTTATAGGCATCTTCGAGGTTCTGGCGGCGCAACGCCGACTTCTCCAACAGCGCCGATCGACGTTGAAGGAGCGCTTGTCGACGCTGGGCCACTTCCTCAGCAGCGTAATGCTCACCCTCGATAAGCTTGGTTGCAAACTCATCGAGTGCTCTGATCTTTTCCTCTTGAGCAGCTAGAGACTTGTCAAAGTCTTCGTGTTTTTTGAGAAGAGCTTCAACACCGTCTAGCGAATCGCCAAGGTCTTCATTAGCAAGGAAAGCTTCCTGTTTAGCCATCCAGGCATCAGCCTGTTCGGTATCGCGGTAGAACAACTGTAGGTCCATACATTGCTCATACAGAATACGCCGCTTCTCCCAAAGTTCAAGCAATGAAGCTTTATCTGCTGCTAGCTGATCGAGCTTAATGGCCACTTCCTCAGCGGCGTAGTGTTTGCGTTCGAGAAGTTTACTGCCGGCAAGACCGACAGAGTCAAAACTATCTGCACGGGCATCAATTTCACCCCTATGCTCCTGATGACGTTCAAGGAGTGCTTCAGCACCAGCAACGTCTTTGGCCAGCTCGTCGGCCGAAATAATAGCTCGCATGTCATTCATCCATGAAACAAGATCACGATAGTCAGCGAGGAAGCGGTGCAAATAATAAGATTCGTCAAGTTTATGGCGACGTTCTTTAGCTTTGCCGGTGAGACTTTCCCAGAACTGCAAAATCTCTGCCCGCTTCGATTGAATTTGTTGAGAATGCTCGGGCTGATGGATACCAGCCAAGCGATCAGCTTCAGTACTAAGAGTGGTAACTTTATCTTCTAGAGCAGCAAGATCGCGCTCAACGTTTTCATGCGTACGTTGCAGTAACTGAACACTAGCTAGATCACGGCCAAAATCGTCGGAAGATAAAACTGCATCTTTTTCTCCAATCCATGCCATTGTTTCATCAGCATCACGATTAAATCTTTGAATCTCATGAGCTCCAAATAATTTTTCTTGGCGAAGAATAGCCAACTGCTTCAAACGCATCCAAGATTCATTAAGTTCTTCTTTTCGACGTAAAATGGTGTCGCGTTCTGGATGGCCATCCAACAATAATTTGTCAGCAAGCTCATTCACTTCAGTGACTCTATACTCCTGGCTGTTCATATCTTTTTGAAATTCGTCAAATTTTCTCTGCAATACCTCCACATGCTCCAAATCTTGACCATATTCATCCGTAGTAACAAATGCTTCTTTATCATGAATCCAAAACATAACTTCATCGCAGTGGCGAATGAATTGTACAAGAACCAAAGCTTGCTGAAGCTTAAGTCCCTTGTCAGCCAATCGAGATAAAAGCAGCTCCCATAGACGATGTAATTCCTCTGAAAATAAAAAGTTTATTGAAATAAATTTGAATTACTGTACACCTAGTGCAACTATTTTAATTCAATTTCCAGGATGCAATAAGATATTTCAATTTATATTACTTTTTATATAACTTACCAAGTCTCTTACGAATAACATCACTTGCAAAGTGATGTTGAGCAATCATTTCAGTTCCTGTATTGTCAAGTAGAACAATGGCATTAGAGTGAGCTGCCACTTCTGCTTCAAAAGCTTGGTGTTTTTGAATTTTTGCTTGTAGATTTGTTGTATCTTTGTAACTTTCATCTGAAGCAGTTTGGAGCTTCTCATAAATCCAGCCTTCGAGTTCATCTGCATCTCGTTTAAAGTACTAAAATAGAAAAACAATAAATTAATTAAAATAAGCAACAATACAATAAAAATATTTAAAAAAGAAAAAACAATACCTGAAAACGACGAGAGTCCTCAAGTTTATCACGCTTACTGCGTGCCTCTGATTTAAAGTTTTCATAGCGATTCAATACTTGTTCTCTCCTCTCCTGAATATCCTCAGGATTCTCAAGGATTTTCACCTCCTTAGGCGTAATCTGCTGATCCATTTTCAAGCTTGATGTGAAAAACTGGCAGCAGTGGTATACTTTTCTCAGAAATCAATAAATTCTTCAGTCATATATCTATGCACTTGTAAACTCTTCAGAATTAACAAAGACAAAGCAACAATTCATAGCTTGTCTAAGCGCACAGCACAATAGAAGGTACCGCGTCAGCCGAGTGCGGATCGCCCTGAAATCAATATTTTCAAATATAATATATCGTTAACACTACGGATATATCGCCGAGCCGCTCCCCGTTTGTAAACTCAAAACTTTTTCGTGCGACAAAAATAGCCTTGCGCTAATCAGGCAAACAGACCGATGACTTGTTCATCTCGAACTGCCAACAGTCAATCTAGTTTCTCGACATAACGGAAGTATTTCAACTGTTACACTGTGCACTGGAGAACGAACGTTCCAAATGTTTTCTAGGTTATAGAATAAAAAATTCATGATCTAGCCGAGAATTCAAAGGTTTATCAGATTTTTATTATGATATCCGAGACTGCTAACGTTTTAACGTTAATGAAATTATCGTTTGTTCAATATCAACACACGCCCAAACGATATTCGGAGCAAGATATTTACAGGTTACAGCTGAATATTGCCGATTAATGAATAAATACCTACGAGCTCGTTAATTATTAAAAAAAAGTACATAATGGAGAATCGGAAAAGGTAGTGAATTATTGGGAAAAGCGTTAAAAACGATTGGAGATAAGGAGATAAGACTTACCATGGTAACGCTAACGAAGAAAAATGGGCATATTGAGCCGGGGATGGGCGAAGAGTGAAATTCGGGCGGCGCCCGTGCGGCAGCGCGATGCGGAGCGCGAGTAGTTAGAGCGCGCCAGATTTAAAATGAGAAAAAATTGGCTTTCAAATTAAAATATTGGATGAGTGATTTTGTTTTAATAATTGGAAGTTATATTCGACCAAAGTATGTCTATTTGAATATTATAAAAGGAAAGTTGAGATAATTTATTGTTTAAATATTTAAAGGTTTCATTTAATTTGTCTAATAGAACTTCATATTGATTATATATTTTCAATGACATAACTATCGTTAACGCAAATTAACATTAGTTAAGCACCTCTAAAACAAACTATAATAAGCTACGATAAGCATCAAGCGTTATATTGACTTTTCAAAACACATAGCAGCTTTTTAATACTTACCGATTTAAAGTCTTCAAGTCTGGAAGACTAAAGCATGACTCAAAAAGGCTAAATTTAAACCTGACTTTTATTTCAGTAAGTATTTAAAATATTATTCTTAATATACGTCAAATTGAAAGCATGTGTTGGCGTTGAAGAATGGACGCTGTCCCGTGACTAGCATTCGCTGCTACTTCTATGTATAAATATAAAAAGAAAAAAATATATGGATGGTCAGTGGACATGCATGTTCTACCCCTTTTCGAAGAAGATGCTAAAAGTAGGATTCAAAATTAACTAGGAGGACACAAGCCATTTTCAAGAAAGTCTGGGAGTGGTCACGGGGAGGGTGCGGTGCGAGAAGAAATATTCGTGTCCTAACTGGCTCACTGGCTCGGTTTAATCACATAATTGAGTCTAAACTTATACAAAATTAAAAATGAATGTAGCGAAATACCGTAACAAAAATTGAATATTCAATAATGCAACTCAGGGTCTTTTTTACAAAACTGTTTTCATATATAAGTATTAATTTATTAAGTATGTGTAATAAAATTTCTTCTTATGATTATTAATTTTTAAAACTTTTCTATTTTCGAGAATATTTTTAAGGTAAATATCGTTTTATTCAAAATTTTATACGATTATTAACTTTTTAGAATTTTATTAACATGAAACTTTTTAAATAACAAATTAGCTTTTAAGAGTGCACTAATGATAGAATTATTCATACATTCCTACACCTGCATACTGCATCCCCAATTCCCCACCCGCAACCTCAACACATAATAGTTCCTAACAACAACGTAAGATGTCGCTTCATGTCCGTTAAGTCGACTCCAACTCTAACGAGTCGATAAGAACGGCAACTGCAGATCGGCAAGTACTCAGCTCCGTAATGACCGCAGCGAGGCATTTGCCGCTGATGTTTTGAATGTACACAAATCACGCCAATAAAATTCGAGACTAATGTGCTTAGTGGCCTACCGTAAAAGTGAGACGTCGACGTATGAAAAACTATGCTACGGCGTGCGATTAACGAGCTCCTCGTTAAACGGCTATTTGACGTAAACGACTTTGAAACAGCTCGCGGAAAGAGAACACGCGTTAGGAATATATGGCACGGACAAAACTAATGACCGGCATTCTCGCTTTGTCCTGTATAGGAATGAATTTTTCTATTTTTGGACACGGTAATTTGTTGTGCTATCGAAATGCTGCGAGATGCGTCGGAGGATAGGGGAGGGGCTTGATGGGCCCGGCAGGTTTTTGCCCTCGTGCTTATTTTTTATTATTTGTGTATCTGACGGTCTTTTGAACAGTGCAGCACGGAAATGAATAATTGAGTACTGTAAATGAAACAAATAATTGTACAAGCAATTCTGGTTAAATAATACTTAAAAACACTATACAAAAAACATTCAAATTAAAACGGATATCTTTTTAAAAAAAATTTAGAACGTTTCAGTAAAAAGTAATAACAAACTTTCTTAATTCTTTTACAGCTGCACTCTCAACAGAAGCCCCACAATAACCCATAGAAAGCAAAACTACGCAGCAACAGGTATCCACCTTAAACTAACGGCCATTTTGTTTTCATCAACGCGAGCGCGCCTCTTATACAAACTCCCTCAGCTGCATTAACATATGTTTGTAAACAGACGTTAGACAGATCCCGCAGAGAGAGAGAGAGAGAGAAAGAGCGAACCGCGCGCGTGACGCGCTCGGCCATCTAAACCGATATATCTCCGGGCACACCTTACTTATCCGCTATACGTACGTATACGTAAGTATACCCCCCTGAAATCGCTCACAGAGAGAAGAGCAAAAGAAGACCGAGAGAGAGAGAGTCTATCTCTCTTATTCTTTCGTCGCGGTGTCATTAGAGAGAAAGAGAGACGGCAGTCGAGGAGAGGAAAAGAAGAAATAGAGACAGGGCTCGTTAGTTCCTCAACGTATAATCCGCTGATGTGCCGATCTTACCGCGCGCGCGCGCGCGCGTGTGTGTGTATATATAGGGAGAAAGAGGGAGAGATACTTTGCTGCAGAGCGAGAGAGAGAGAGAGATCGAAGCCTCGAGTGTAACGATTCTAACGGTACAGGCCCGCCGTTGGCTTTTGCGTAATTTACATTCCACGGCCAGCAGCGGCAGATAGAAGCGCCGAGGGATAATACGCGCATGCATATACACAGCAGGGAGAGGGCTAAGCGTATACGTCTGTTTATCTGGCAAGACAGTGATGATTCGCCGATATGGAATTATACACCACTCGATGACAATCGGTAATCTGCTCCGCTCTCTCCTAAACCCAGTTGCATATACCCAAGAAAAACGTCCGCTCGTTAAAAGTTGGTCCAACCCATCTATAGATGCATATCCAGCGGGCTACTCTCCGGCCTAGCCAGATTCTTAGAAATCCAGCCCGGGAGAGCGCGAACACTTGCTCTTGGCCGAGTTACGGCCTGTAAAGGAGAGTATAGATCTTCGAGAGATCGGCGCGATCACCAGCTCCGGTGAGAGAAAAACCTGTTGGGACGCGAACGCGCGGCTGGTGTCCCTGACTCTCTCTAAAATTAGGCGCCTGAGCTTTTTTTCGAGGAAAACAAAAACAATGCGAATAAGAGGTATGAGTCAGCGCGGCCGGAAAATGTATAGCCCGAGAGCTATGCTTGATAGATAAGAGCGCCGATCTCCTCTATTTTTCTATGTAGCAAAACAAGAGTTTGCGGCCGGCCGGTGTATACGCGCAAGCGATTTTACGACGTCAGTAGTATTATGAGGCGGTAAACAGGCCAAAGCCGCAGCCCAAGCGCGCCTTGCTATATGTATATATACGCGCACGCTATCGATATAGGCGAGCGATAACCGCATAATGAGCAGGCCGGCTTGGTGTACGTTTTGCGGTACCTATATCGGCGAGGCCGTGACGTCGTCGATTCTCAGCTGTGTGTGCGTTGTTATAGGCGCTTTTTGACTTTCTTCGCGTGTGTGCGTGCAAGAGAGGAGGAAAAAGTTGAGGCCTAGACAGGAAAGAATCGCGGTGATTTGGCTGTTTTAGGAGTGATTTATTTTTCGAGGCTCGCCGCTGCGGGGAGAGCGTGATGGAGAAATTATTGTTTAATAGAGCAACTATATCGACGGGGGATTGTATAATAATGAGCGCGCGAGGTATATGAAATTTGCTGGGTTTCTTGGCTCATGACGGTATATAAGTAGGGCCTTTAAATTTCATTGTGACGTGTAGGAGCTCGGAAGAATGTCAGGTTGCTTAAACTTTCTCGGCTTTTTCGTGCATTATAAAGTAAAATGAACAATAAGTGCAATCTTTCTTATGCAACGGGAGTTTCATTTTTCAAACTTTCATTCTGTTAATTATATTGGGCTGGGTCTGTTTTTTTTTTAAATTATGTATGAGGGTTAATCAGTTGAAATCTAAACTTTTATATTTGGGATTTTTATTCAGAATTGTTGAAAGTAGCCCGTTCAAGGCAATTTATACAGTGTATATTTCCGATTTCACTGCGTGGTTCCTAGTACGTTTTTATACGTTCAATGTCTGTGCATATGCATCTACCTTGAATAGAGGTCATGATCTCCAAAAAATTAAGGAATTTACTTTCGATACCTTCGATATAAAAACAGCTAGCCTTGGGAGCATGGTCCTTGCTGGAAAAAATTCGAATGATCTCTCTTGGATTTTAGTAAAATAATGTATGAAATACTGTGTGAAATTTTTACGTAAGAAGAATTGATATATGCATTTCTTTACTATTGGCAAAATTAATAATATTAACGAAATAATACGTAATAATAATGACGTAAATTCAAAACAGTCGAGTAATTAAAGTGCAATCGCTCAGTTCAATTAAACGATCATTACATAAACAGAATTTTATCAATAAAACATTATCATTGAATACGCAAAAGTTAATATAAACACAAAAAACTTTAATTATTACCGTACGTATAAGCATTAAATTTCGGGTTTGGAAAGCGGAAAAATTAATTTGATTAAAAACTGAAATAAAAAGTTTCGGATTATTATACATAATGTATATAGGCCTAGTTAAATTAATGGCATACTAATCAACTTTCCTCTTTTAATCAAAAGTGCAAATGAACGTCGTATTTTCAATATTATCATTAGAAATTATAAAATACATAGCTACTTAAGAGTCTGTCCGTTTTCTTTGACAACTCAATATGTCTACTTCAAACATTAGCGAATTTCACATCTTTCACGCATGCTAATATCTCACTATCGCCGTTACACGCTCCTATATAACAGATTTACATATTATAGGTACGAGTATATCAATTATACAACTAATCGCTTAACAAGCTGTTTTGCTATTAAAGGAGTTATACAATTCACAAAGTAAATTTTATTCATTCGAAAGTGCCTATACTACTTGTTACTGTAATACTAGAGCAAATATGGGTAAATATTATATCATTTAAGGTAATGTGAAAGCCTATAATCGTTATCAAGAATATGGGAAATTATTTTTCACATTTAGTTTTCAGTTTTCGGAAAATTTATTGTCATTGGAGAACAATAACGTAACATCACGACATTTTCAAAAAATTGAAAATTAATTTTAACAAAAAAAATTTTCACTTTCCTTATATCAAGGATTTTACATAATTGCCTTTAAAAAATGGATAGCAAGATAAACAAAGTTGTATACGTAACTCCAATTCTACTCCTTAACCAATTAATAATCCCTAACAATAAGCAATCAAAATCACAATAAATTAAAACCGCCCTAACAGGCACACAATCAACAAATCAAGCCACCAATCACCCAACTTTTCCAATTACAAACCCATAACGCAAAACTTCAGCTCTCTCCGGCTTGCGCTTGCTCGAGCGCGCAACTTCGAACCTTTCCCAACTTTTAAATTCCCCGTCGCTCTTGCAACGACTGTCTATCATGCAAAATCTGGTAATGACCTAAAGACGCCCGGCGCGCATATATACAGCCATTGCGCCTGCTCGGATCCGGCCTCACAAAGCAGGCCAAAAGCAAGCGCGCTGACTTACGCGCATCTACAATTCAGACGAGCCGGAAAGTCGTCTAACAGAAAAAGGGGGCCACAGCTCGGCTACAGCCCAGTATATCTATACATCCACTCTCTAGCATCGGCTATGAGAGAAGCCATTGCGCAACAGCGCGCGCACGGAAATAAATCTAGGATAGGCGGCGCGGAGCGCGCTTTTTTCTCCGCTGCGTCTACTAAACCCTTCGACGACGCCCCATTTTTTCTCCCTATGCGGACGCTTCTCGCGTGTGCGTCCCCCGCCTGGCACGATTTTTCCAGCTTTTCCGACCCTCCGCGCGCAAGATATATATCGAATCGCTCTTTGTCTCCGGCAAGACAATGGGAAGGGGGGAAATCGGCCGGCCGGCTCGCGCGTCATTCTGCGAGGATTCGTCATTTTGCGAATATTCGAGGAAAGAGCCGAGCGCGCGCGCAAGCCAGGGAGAAAGGAAATAAAAAGAAAAGGGAGTCGAGAGAGCCGCGGGCTGGCTTCTTTGCTGCTGCAGCGAGGCTCGTTGTTGCCGAGCGCGCGCGCGCCGGCCTGACGCCGAAACCACAAACCGGCTGCTTCTTCGCTGAACCTCGGTGAACCTGTTAAAGGCACCGTTTAACGACGGTGGAAACTGCGTTGTTTGCTGGTTTTTTTTATTGTTTTGAATTTTTTGCGGGATTGTTTATGTGATTGCGTTGTTGTTTTGAGCGCGATGCAAAAGGAGGAGTTTTTTTCGTGTTTTCGAGGTTTTTTTTCGAGTTTGAAGTCAGCGATTGAAAATAAATTCGTCAAGCGAGTTTAGATTAGATGCGACGTGTCGGGTTTGAAGCGTCATCTTTTTGTTATGCTCCGGGTCTTCTTCTAGCTGTAAATAGACGAGCGGTGCTTCAAAACAGTGGTTGGAAACTGATAAGGAAATGACTTGGCAGATCTAGTACGCAACGCGATTATTTTTATTTACTGCGAACTATGTTGTTTTTGAGGCATATTTGTTTGTTTGCGCGGATCCGAGTATTGCCATTCCAGATAGATTATGGATTTTTCACGGTTGTTTTGTATACCAGTGTAATTCCAAAGAGTCATATTTAATTTTAGCATTCGATTCTTATGGTTTAGCTTTGACGCAAGAGTAAGTTTTTGTCTAGCTGCATCCGTAGTCTTTGTATTACATCTGTTAGAATTCTGCCTGATGGACGTTTCTCCAGGTCATAAAAAGTTTAGTTTTAATTAATTTTGATACAATGTCACGGGTGGATGCAAAAAACATCTTTTTAATAGTTTCATTTATAGATATTGCTAATTTGAAATCAGGAGCAAAAAAGTTACCGATCACTGAAAAGTAAAAAATCATTGCTCTACATTTCCATAACAAAACATACTCCACTTCATCAATACAAAATTACCATTTTACTATTCAATAAAAATCGAGCAAAACAAAGAATTTCCAAAGCCCGAAGCGAGCGCGGATCGTTCAGTGCGCAGTAAAAGACGCATTTCTGCGCCGTTCAAGTGCACGGCCCCTACTCAATCCCACATCCCAGCGGCACGCGCTCCCAACCGATTCGAAAAAGCCGAGGACATTTCCACAATAACGCGCTCAGCGTCGCATTTGCCAGGGCTAAGGCCGCCGGTTGCTAAAAAAGGACAGGTTTAGCATTTTCCGAATCTATTTTAAAAGATCACCGGCCGTCACCTACACCAGCGCCTCTACAGCCCGCAGCTCGAACCTACCTCAGCTCGGGACTTTAAACGATTCCCTGGCACGAGAATCTACTTTCTCCTAACTCTTCAACCTCCCGGGTTCGATGTAGATAAACCCACTCAGCGAGCGGAGAGCGGGTGTACGGGAGAAAAAATGCTACATACACACGTCGGCTTTGTTTCGTCACATCGGCATCACGGCGTCTCTCTCCCGCAGGCACGCATATACACACACAGCTGATGGAATAAAGTGTCTCCTCTCCCACCAGCGGCTACTGTGCGCGCCGCTCTGTATATCCTAGCATTAATCGAACTCGCGCTTGCGCGCGCACCGAGCCATCAGCCAGAGAGAGAGAGAGAGAGCCTATGCGCTCTTTAAATCCGAGAGGCCCTGATGTGTGTCTTGCATGCATGCGCCGCCTTCTGTGTGTCTCGCCTCTGTGTGTGACGCACTTATTTTTCCTTTGTTTCCGCCTTTGTTCGGCTTTTAGGCTGAAAACGGGAAAGCCGGCAGTGCATTTCTCTCAGTGAGTAGGCGCTATAGAGCATGCTTTTGTCGTTATCTGTGCGAGGGAGAAGGCGTTTGTCATTGGCCTTTGGCTAGAGAGATAGCCGAGCGAATTATCTATTGTTTGGTATTAGCTCACGGATTTTTTCGTTGTAAAAATGCGCGATGCGCCGGCCCGGCGACGGGGAAAACAGGCGCAATAATAGCGGAGAGAGAGCGAGCTCTGTCGTCACAGCGTCGCGGTCAGCTGATGAGAAAATGGCCGTCCTACGCCGTCAGCTGAAGCCTCTCCCGGCCTCTTTCGGGGCCCGAGCTGGCTCTGTTAAAACGCGATGTTGGCGGTTTTTGACGTTTTGAGTATAGGTGATTGAGTTGGTTTTGAGTTTTGATTTGATTTGTTTATTGAATTTTGCAGTCTAACTGCATTGAATTGCTCTAATACGTGATAAAATGAATTTTTTAATTAATTAAAATATTGTTGACAGACCCAACTTAAAAATCAATCAAAAATCAACAATAATTCAAAAAATCTTTCATATAAATAATAAATTTCATTCATCCTTTGTAAAGGCGATAGCGCACAGAGCATCAAACATCACCCAAAACCCGCGAACCAGCAATAAATCAGCCCCGCCGAAAGCCAGCCAGCAAGCATCCCAGCCTCATTTAATCCCGAAATCGCAAAATCGAGCTTGACAACTGCGTAGTAATTCAACATATCGCCAAGCTCCTCGAGCAAAGTGCGCAACTGCGCAGCATTAGGAGGCTCCGTTGCGCGAGCCGGTCTCCGGCAGCCTACCAGCGATACATCTGTGTGAGTGTACCCACAGTATCAAGCGGCAGACGAAGACAGCAGCACACACCGACGAGAGAGAGTAGATGTCCGCGCATGCGCAGCCAGCGTCCGCGTTTCGTCACCCGGCGTATATATTCTTTCTCTCCTGCTGGCACGCGCGCGCGTAGGCAGGAGTGAGAGAGCGAGCCAGCTGACGCAGCTCTCGTGTGTGCGCGAAACGCAAAACACATCGAGGAGAGCGCGCGTTTCTCTCTCCTATAGCGCGCGCAGAGAGCGCCGTAATAAACAAAGGAAGCTGTATAACGTGTTGCGCACTTGGCGCTCACGAGCCTCGCGCATGCCTCTGGCTTTAATCGTCGTCGCTCTCTCGCTGTATATCGTTGCTTGAGTAATGTTGCTGATTGCGGCGCGAGCGAGGCCGGTAACGAGATACACCATAAGCTACTTTTTCAGTATTGTCCATTCGGAGGGAGAGAATTAAAAGGGCAGTTTGAGAGGGAATGACTCCGAAATGCATTTCGGAGCGCATTAGCATACAATAAAACAGCTCTCGGGGAGCGTTGATGGCGTCGCGGGGCCGATCAGATGCGCGCCGCGCGAGAGCGCAACGGTGCATCGAGAGAGCGAGCGCGAGGGAGAGCGTAAACATTCGCCTCTGTTTACAAACAAAACGCACCGCCGAGCCGAGAGACTACCCGGCGCGCGGTAGCTTTCTCCATATACACAGAGCGAGAGAGCTAGGGGAGGGAGGAGGAAGTCATACTCTCGGCGCGTACGTACATACATACGTGCATATACCTTTTTTTCGGCCTGCAAGCCAGAGTGAGAGAGAGAGAGGGAGCATGAACACACAAAGAGCTGGTCGCTCGGCAACAGGGTCGGCGTAAGTGGCAAGTCAAAATGGAAAAATTCCAGCCTCTCTCTCTCTCTCTCGTTCGCTCAGCCTCTAGGCTAGAAAAAGAGACAAAGGAAGAGGGGCCTAGACGGCCGATTCGCGGAGAGTGCATAGCAGCGGCGCGGCTCTCTCGCACACACCGGGAAAACTGCGCGCGCGCGCGCCGGTGTGTGTATACGTGTAGTTGCTGGTGCGCGCGCGCTCGGGGGGGAAGGAGAGAGAGCGTGCGCCGCGCTGCATCAGCGATCGCCTGCGCTCCCCTTATTAAGGTGGGGGTAGAGCGCGGCGAATCGGCACTGCGCGGCCGGGCTCCGCGCTCTCGCCGGCTGCTCCTGTCTCTCTCGCGCTAGAGCCAATGGCTATACAACTAGCTCTCTCTTGGGTAGGAGTGGGGGCAGCCGCGTGGGGAAGCCGGCTGGGGTGGGGCGGCCAATGGGAGTAAGTAGGTCAGAGGCCGCGGCCAATGGGGAGCCCGGCGCGCCGGTCACATGGCTTTGTTGTTATCTATCAGCTGTTTTTCCCGGGCGGACTTGCGGCCGGCCGGCGAAAGGGGCCCCTGCCTCTCTCCCTCGCTCTCTGTGTGTATATACTAGCAGCTCTCCCTCGCTCTCTTGCGCTTGCGCATCTAGCTCCCTCTCTCTCGCTCTCGCTGCGGGGACGGTAGCTCTCTCTCTCTCTCTCTCTCTCTCTCGCGTACTGCCTAAGTGTAGGTGTGTGCGTGCGCGCTGGCTGACTGCGCGCGCGTGCGAGCGGCATTCGCGCTTCCCTCTCAGTACCTCCCGGCTCGCTCTCAGCTGTGCCTCGTCGTCATCGCCGGCACATACGTATACACACCTATACACGGCTCTCTCCCCCCTCCTTCGGTGCACACGTACCTACGTATATACACACGTGCGCGCTCGCCGGTATATACACAGAGAGCGTGCGCGCGGCCGGCTCTAGCGACCCCTGGTTAAGGAGAGCGGAAGCTCAGCGGCGGCGGCGGCGGCGGCGGCGGCACGCAACGGCCCAGCGGCGCAGTGAGAGAGAGAGCCAGCCGAGAGCGCCCAGGCCGCCAGTGTTTCAGCAGCCAGCAAGCGTAGCAGAATAGCGGGAGAGAGAGAGAGTCAGCTCCACGCGTGAGAGTGTATGTGTGTGTGACTACAGAAAAGTATATCAACCGCACCGGCTTTTTCGCACGCGCTTCTGTATACTCGTCTTTTTTTTCACGGCGAACGTCAGCGGACATACCATGTGATTCACCTTAGCGGCCAGCGCGTTTGTCTTTTCCCTCTTTGATAATAACGAGCTTGGGACAGAACGGGGCGAGCTTTAGCCGTTGATCATCGACAGCTGGGTAGTACATGCGCGTACTACTATGTTGGTGTTTGCGAGCGGCGATTATAGTTACAGAGGCATAAGCAGCAGCAGCGGTTGCTTAGACAGTAGCCGCGCAGTCAGCAAGACGAGCGACAGCTTCCTCCAACAGAAGTATGACAGGAGCATGAGGAACGCTCAGCCGCCGGAGTAATCGTGCGATGCAAAGTGCTAAAGTTTTTTTCGGTGATTGAAAATTTGAAAAAGTTATATTGTGTGCGAGAGAGAGAGAGATTATTTTCTCCAGGAATTCGCGTAGAGACTCGAGAGACAGTTTTAGTGTTGCCCGCAAGAGTTTGATAAGCCTCAGCTGGTCACTTTAGCGGCGGAACAGTGTTCTTTAGTTAGTTAGAGCGAGGAATCGTGTGTGAAACAGGCTGTTTCCAAGGACACTTGTGCTCCGAGTGATAAAACAGAGACTGTGAAGTAAAATCCACGTGTTCACGTATATTAATAATAAAAACGTAAAAAATACTCCGCGTGTTTCATCGCGTGCTACCAAAGTTCGAACCAGTGTGAGTGAGAGGCCGAGGGCAAGCTGCGCCACGGTCCACTAGAACGCCTCAGCACGGAAGTCACGGAGAAGCAGCAGCAGCCGCACCGCGGCCGGCCGCTCCACCAGCCGGCCCTCAGGCGCAGGCGACGCTACCAGCGTCACCAGCCTCTCCAGCCCCATCCGGCTCACAACAACAACAATAATAATAACAACAATAATAATAATAACAACAACAACAACGTCATCCTGCTGGACCAGCAGAGACAGATAATGTCGACGGGCAAGAGACTGGCCAAGCGCAGCATCATCGGGACGCGCGTCTGCGCGCCCGGCGATGACGGCAAGTATTACAGCGGCGTGATCAGCGCCGTTAACACGCCGGCCTCGAATCAGCAGCCCGAGGCCGGTTTGAGCATTACCCCGAACACGCGCTACTCGGTCAGATTCGATCCGGTGCCGCCTGGCTCCAAGGCGCCAGATTCGAAAAATGAGTATATGGACAGGGATCTGATAGGGCCCGGGTTCGGTAGTGTCACCACGGCAAGGCTGGTAGCCGGCCAGAAGGTGTACCTGACGTACAACGGCAGGGAGATCCAGGCCGAGGTCACCCAGCACAGAGAGCACCTCGACGAGGTCGACGTTGTCTTTGTACCCTCCGGTCAAGAGGTTTGTATGATTTTTTTCAAAGATTTTTGTTGGATGAGAAAACCGTTTTGGAGCGGATTTATGGATTTTGGATTTTTATTTAATGGTTCGAATCATATTTTACTGTTACTTATGGAACGCGTTTAATAAGAATAAAAAAAGAATAATGTTATGCTTAAACGTGATTTATTTCAATCTAAGACACAAGGCATCAAAGCGTTTTCTCTTCCTGTATGTAGACACGTGTTCTATACTCCATAAATTTATAGGTTATAACAGCTACATCATATGTTACGATGAGTAAGATACACACCGTTAATTTAAACCAGTTTTATCGCGCCAATATTTTTAATGTACTCACTTTGCGCGGATAACAAAGCGTTATCTAAAAATTAACATTTCCACGCGCTCGTCATTTCCCCCGTCAAAGAAGCTCACAAATTCCTCCGTCAATCAAATTACCACCACCCGTCAATACTACATTCAAACTAAAAAATTAACCAAAAAAAACCGTATCTCATTTAATCCTCTCTGGCAGCCAACTCCCGCGATTCACAGTTAATCCCCAATTTAAAGCCCTCCAAATATACCCGGCGTATCTTGAGCACGAAGCGTAAAAAAAAAAATTACCGTCCCGTGCCAAATAGCGTGTACGTACATCCATATATACAGCGGCGTACGCGCGGCCAATGCCAATGTCCAAGTGGCTCTCTCGCGATCCTATCGAGCTGCCGCCGTGCGATATTCGTTATTCCCCGTGTAGGTGCAGCGCGTGCTCTTCCTGCCTCCTCCTCCCTCCCGTGGGCCTCAGCCAGAGGCGCATAATAGTTGCGGCGCGCGATCGAACCCTCGGCCCCCCGAGCTCGGAAATCGTCGCCGCGCGCGGGAGGGAAAATTTTCGTCGTCACGCGACGCGAACAATGGAGTGGCCCGGAAAGACAAAGGAGCGCGGTTGGAAAAGTGTATTACGGATCGATTTCTGAGATAGCCGAGGGATTTTCCGATCTCGAATTTCCCCAGAAGAATATCGATCGATTAAAAGACACTTGCACTTGTGTATAATACATGCAAGCGCGCATATATCCAACGCACGCGCCGGCTAGCTCACCCGGCTATACAGCCCCCTCCTCTCAGCCGGACAGTAGCCGAGCGCGCGAGCGAGCGCATACGCGCGCCGTTAATCAGAAAATTTAATTTTCCTGACCTCGTTCCCAAAGCGGCACGGCGTTGGCCCATTTTCGTCTCGCGCATGTGCACTGATGCCAAGCTCTCTCGCGCCTCTCTCTCTCTCTCTCTGCCTCCTCCGCTGCTTTCTCGTCCCGTCTTTCTTTCCCTCTCGTTCGCGACCCCCACCCCATTATAACGTCGCCGCTGCCCCTCGCTCTCTTGTTCGCTCTTACACATAGAGATATACAGACACATACACACACCATCGTCCGAGAGAAGATGCATGCGCACGATCTCACTGGGTTTCAGGGGAGTGCTCCATTTTTTCGAGACGCGCGCTTCCCCTCGGCCGAAAAAATCGCCGCCACGGGGGAGAGGAAGTGAGAGTGGAAAAGTTCTCTCCGCGGAGGGGTGAGCTCGGAGATGGCTTTTCTTCTTTTTTCCCGACCTAGATGTGCGCCTGCCTGTGTGTCCGCGTGCGGAGGATAGTTTCTTTCAGGAGGGTTGCGCCGAGTGAAAGGTGCATTCGTGAGCGCGGGATAAAAGTCGGACGTGCCCGGCCCGAGGAATGGCCGATTTTTTTCCCCGAGCGGATTTCGTTTGAGGGATTCGGGAGAGCCGCGGGCCGCTTTGTTATTGAAATGGGACACTCGGGCATTATCATTGACGACGCGGCCGGCTCGCTTTGCGTCCAATAATTTTTCTCTCCCTCGCCGAAAAAGAAAAGAGCGCGGCTTTCAGCGCTTTCGCAACGAGCCGACGCAATCCGTTGCTTACGCACTTTGCGCGCGGCTGAAAATCACTGCAACTCGAGCGAGCGAAAAGAGAAAAAAAGCAATCACACCGGTCAGCTCGCTGTACACGCACACAGCTTAGCGCTCGCGCAGCTCGCACAGTAGCGAGGGAAAAAAGCGTGAAGCTAATCAGAATTTGAGGCGTTGAGCGCTGGCCTTCCCCGCGGGTGCTGCACACGGCTCTCGTGAATACAGCCGCGCAGCGAGTTGTGTAAGGGATACACGAGCGCGCGCGCGCACACACACGGTATGCGCTCCCAGTGAGGCGTGATGGAAGGGAGAAAGACAGAGTGAGAGAGAGAGAGAAAAAATACGCGGCCTCGGTCCCGCTATATACGTGGGCGCGGCTGGCTTCGTAATGAGCGAGCACTGCGGCAGCGATGCCGGCTGCATATGTGCGCCCGCGAAAGCCGGTGAATATAACGTCTTCTCCCCCGCACGTGCTCCGCTCTGACGCGCCGTGTGTGTATACGTTCATTTCTCTCTCACGCGACGCGATCGTTCCGAGAGAGGCGCGGAGCTGTGATAAGGATCTTGGAGGATTTTCCTCGCTTCTCAAGCTGCGGTTGATGGCGAGGTGTAACGCGAGGTTAATGCGCGCGCGGCTGTGGAGCTAAGTGAACGTACGAACCGACGATATCGATACATTGTGTTTTGATTTATGTTCCCATTCGAAAATTCTCCAACAAAATTTATCAAAGTATACGCACAAACCGTCTTTATAATAAAAAGCATTCCAACACCTCACATTTACACTCCACACGTACGCGGAGGCACGGAAATACCTTCTGCCGACGACGAGAGCCGCGTGTTCGAAATAATGACCGGGTTTAACGGTGCGCTGCCGGTGTCAGTGGCGGCCCTATTGAGCAAGACGCTCAGGCCGTATAGCCTATGCAGCTCGCGGCGAGAGCCGGCGAGCGGTGTGCAAGCACAAGCGCTCACGGCCAAAGATAGAACGGAGAGCCGGCCGGCCGGCGTGTATGCACCAGCCGCTCTGCTGCTTCTTCGCGGTAAACACTGCTTACCCAGAAGGATTCCTCTTTTTTTCTTTGCGATCGTTTGTAGTCGGGTATTTTTGGGACGGTAATTGGAAGGAGGTCAGGTGAGAGTATAAATATTTTTATCGATGGCTTCTTTAGAAATTAAACAATGGCATTCGGCCTTTGACGATGACTTGGCGCGCGCGCGCGGCTGTATCTAATCGCGCCCGATAAACTTTTCATTATCGACGGCCGAATAAAAAAAGGCAAGCGATCAGATAACTATATGCGCGCGTCAGCGGCCTATCGATCGCGATCGTCAGCGCGCTTCCTCAAAATCAGCGGGGCGAACAATCGGCACTTCCGGCCCCGCCGGCGAACCTCCTGCGTTCCGGAGAAAAAAAAATAAACGTAAATAGACGAGGTAGGAGGGCGCATCGTCGCGGGCTATTACGCGCGGATTATGTCACTCTAGTAGTGGCTCTGTGTGTGTGTGTACCCACTTTGGCCGGGCGGCTCTCGCGGTAAATAGGTTACGCAAGATAGATCGCAGAGAGCTGCATCGGAGCGGCTCGTAATCTAATGGTCGTCTTTGTTTGCCGGCACGATGCGCTCCACGTGCAGTCCGAGAGAGAGAGAGAAAAATAAGAGCGCGGCGCTGTAATTTCCCGTACGCGCGCCTGGGTATATAGAGTCGCATATGCGCAGGATGTCTCAGAGCTGAATTATATGCTGTTTGCGGGCTGCAGGAGCGGCCCTCGCGTGGGAGTTTTTACTTTTGTTTCCGAGCTGGAGTGCTGAGGGGGGTGTATATTGCTGGTTTGGATGTGGGTTTTAGATTTGTCGCAGCGCGATTAAAAGTCGCGTGCGCATTTTTTACGGCTGAGTTGAAAGAGAAACGCTTTTCGCGCGCCGCTGGTGTTTATACAGAGGTTTATAAGAGTAAAAGTTGAGTCGTAAATAAAGCTCTTATAAATAATTAATTTCATTGCGAGAATCGTTGCTGCGTGGATTCAGGCTTAGCGCGACGACGGGGAGTTAATTGGCAATTTATTTGCTTAATTGTAAGAGTCTAGATTTCATAAATTTCATTTTTTTAAGGAATATGTGAGATGGCTGCGATAAGGTTGCATATCTTCGTTTGTCATTGGAAAATCACTTGTTGACACCCACATTGAATGCATAATAAGAGAAGAAAATAAATGATGGCTTGACTTAATGATCGGATCATTACTGTTCTAAAAATAAAACTATATGCTTGTTTAAACAGCAAATACAAACATTCAAATTCATGCAAACAACAAGTAATTAACCCACTCATCTAAAAACCTTGTACTCCAACCTCCAACCCACTAAACAAACCAACACCCAAACCTTCACCACCAACGCCCTAAATCCCCAACCCCCCATGCACCGTCTCACCCTTTCGCAATATCCAATATCCCACCAAACAAAGCCACAGCACTCGCACTTATAAAAAAAACCCCACCGATCACAACCGCCTCCAGCTCAGCCATCCGTGGGAGCTGCAGCGCTAATAGAGAACGTCTTTGTTCCTCGCGAGTCAATGTTAAGTATTTCGCAGCGCCGTTCTCCGCTCAGCCCGAGAGCGCATAGAGAAGTGGGTCACACAGATCGCGCCGCCGCGCCGAGCGTAGGTCAGCCCCAGCAGCAGCAGCAGCAGCAGCGTCGAGGAGAGCGATGCAAAAGTGAGAGTATAAGGAGCTCCTATACGAACTAGAACGGATCGCGCCAGCGCGCGGCCTAACGTCATCTCTTGGAGGCCAGCCGGCTTGTCTTGTGCGCAAGGAGAGGGAGCAGGCCTAGTCTGTGTGGGTATATATAGTTGACTAGCCGGCTTGCCGAGCGAGCCGGCTGTTAATGTCTGTATGCATGTTACGTATATAGGCTAGACTAGGAGAGCGATCGATTGTTTTTAATGATTGTTTTGGTTAATAAAATCGATCCTTGCTGTATAGAGTAATTTTCGAAAAAATTCCATTAAGGCATAACGACGTAACGATTCAATAATATTCCGCATTACGATGCCGTGACGAATAGCTGCACTATAACATCGAGTGCCGATAGTCGAGGCTGTCCCTTTTACGGGGCTCTCGTGAAAGTACGCCAGCCGTCGTAATAGACACGTGCGCGCTCTTATTGTGAAAAATTTCTTCTACGCGCGCCGCTCGGTGCAAGCGCAAGGCTGCGTTGCGCAACTTTCGCTCGAGCCTCGCGCGATGCACGCCTTATCTCTTTTTGTTTCGCGAGCCGCTCTCGACTCGTGTAAGCACTGAAATTTCCTCGTGCGCTGATGTCTTTTTTTTTTCTCCTTTACACATATATACGTTCGACTGCTCGCTCTTTAGCAATGATCGTTTTTCAAGGCTGCAGCGGCAGTTCGATTTTCCAGGAAAGCTTATTAAATTTCGCAAAAAGTAATCGCCCGAGCTTTTACGGCTCGCGGTTGTACGAACGAAAAATCCAGCTCTGTTATTCGCATGTCGAGCTCGGCTTCTAATGGACTAGCACTTCCGCTATGCAAATTCCACGCTGCCCTTTTCTCTCTCTCTCGTGTGCGCACATCCCTTCGCTCTCTCCTCTACACACCGCGAGCGAGTTATACGAGCGTGCGCGAGCTCGCTCGCATTTACATTCGCGAGCGCGCGCTCGCAAAGCAGAGGCAGGTGTAATGCAGAGTTGAGAAGGGTCGGGAATTCGCTGGTGCAAGGGCTGATAATGACTAGCTTTTCAGCGAGTGCCATTCGAGCGGCATACGAAACGAGAGCGCGGGAAGCCGGAAGCCGGAATCGCGCTCGATTTACTTGAAATAATTAAAAAAAAAGAAAGGAAAAAATAGGAGAATCGCCGAAGGTTTTCTACGAATGGACGCCCTTCGCGGCGCGATTAACGATCGGTGCATTAATTTTTTTTCCCCTCAATTAGGGCAGTCGTTAGCTATCCCCAGCCCCCGAGAGCACGACAATGTCGAAATTGCACAGCCACGGTGCACAGACTCGTTTTAATGCCGCGGCTCTGTGTGCCGTGTCGCAATATCGCTAATCGGCCTGCACAGCTGCAAAGAGCTCGCTTAGGAGCACTGCATATATACACACACACGGTGCATACTTACAGATACAGCTGTGAGAGTGAGCGCGAAATTCGAGAGAGGAAAAAATCTCTCTAGCCGGCTCTAAATCTCGCTCGCCTTGCTTTCTTTGTGTGCGCGCTCGCGAGCTGTGGCTTTTGTGTGTCGCGCGAAATCAAGGAAAACAACCTGTGTGTGTGTGTGTGTGTGTCTATCGCTCTTTCTCTCGGTGTGCATGCATTATTTCGCGCGACCGCGATTTATCGATCCGAGCTGATCGAGCGGCTGGGCTCGCTCTCGGTATAATAGACAAAGGCGGAGATACTTATGCTAATGTCATTGACCCAATTTGGCTTTATGGTTGCTGATTTTTCCCTGGCCCTCGCCGGCCGCGCTTGCATTGTCCCTGCGACAATGCGATAGACGCGCGCGAGCCGAGCGTTAATTCGCCGGCGTTGAATCAACGAATAGATCTGAAATTTAAAAACGCCGACTGCTTATACACACGTCTTCTATTATCCTTCTCGAAACAGCTGATCGGATCAAACCGCGATTTTTCCTTACCGATATACACACACACACACACACATAGACGTCCCACCAAAGTCCCGTTCCTCCTCGCAAAAAGCTTTATACGTTTCTGCGAGTGCATGCTTGTAATTAAATTAAACGAAGGTCATAAACCGCGAAATTACACGAGGCTCGCTCGCTCGCGGGGCGCGAGTGAATGAAAAAAAAAGACTCGCGCGCTCCGGCCGATGTAGCAAGCGAAGCCGCGCGCTCGCTGTGTCGAAAGTGCACATCGGCAGTTTAGAAATCGATGGGGGGCTCAGCTCTCTCGCGAACACAACAGCGAAATGCAATTCGCTCGAGGGCAAAACTGAGTATACGCGCTCGCTTGCGAAACGTGGATATATATATACATAAGCCGCGCGGAATCCTCAGTGCTCAGCTGACTGAGAGATCGTGGCTGCTGCACGCCGCGGCTAAATTATGTCTATTATTGAGCATTATAATCGGGACTATCGGCTTACGAAACTCACCCTCTTCTTTATGCTACCTCCAAGGGATTTCAATAATGGCTCGACTACTGCCGTGTATACCTACGACAGACAGACCGATTCGAAATTACGGCTTTTCCATCAGCGCCGAGCATTCAGCGCGTGCCTAGCCGCATGCACACAGTAGCGGTGCTCCGGCCGCGTATACATACAGCCGTCGATCCTTCAATAACGGTACAGGCTCGCGGCGAGCTCGGTAATCGATACGCACCAGAGAAAAAGAGAGAGAGGCATAGTCGCACCGCTGCACGCGAGAGCTGTCACTCGTTTTTCCTATGCCAGGAGGGGGGGCATCCCGAAGGGAACGAGCGGAAGTCCGCACTCGGCGCGGCGCTGCGCCCCGGAAGTCCGGTACGCGCGCGACAGATTCGAGAGCACGCGCACGCGCAGTATATGCGGGACGAGCGAGCTGTGACTTTGAACCTCGGCAAGGCCCCTAATGGAGTTGCTCGAGTTGGTTTTTTACTGCTTCGCTGACTTTCGATTTTGATGTTGCCTTTTGGATCGAAGGAATTCGGATGTGTATGCACGATTTCTCGCTAAGTATATACGAGTGCCACGTGTGTGTGTGTATATATGGCAAGGATGCACGCGCCTCTCATAGCGTGACGCAAGCTCGTCTCTTTCTCTTTCTGGCGAATCGCAATCGATGCGCCGACCTTGCGAGGCTCGTGCTGCATTAGTATCCCCGTCTTCTTCAACGCGCATCTGGCCGCGAATGGAGATCGTCGGTACGAAAAGGCGGCCAATTTTTCCGGAGTTTTAACTGCCGCTGGCTCTTTCCGTTACACGTGCTGCTGCGCTCCGCGGAGGCAACTTCCTGTGCAACTGGGACGCACGCAGAGCGCTCCTATCTCTAGCGATTTTTCACGCGCCGCTAGCGCGCAGGCTAGAGATAGAGAGCGAGAGAGATGATTTTTCGTGCGCGCAGGATGTGCGGCTTTGGCATTGATGAGGCTGGCTTTTTCTCGAATTGGTAATTTTCTGGAAGCGCGCGGTGATTATGCCTATTTGCCGAAGCGTGGCGATACCCGCTCTTTGTTGGAAAAAACGAGCGTTATCAATCGTTCAACTCGACGAAATCTATACGTGCCTGTGTGTGTGTGGATATATATGTATAGCAAAGCGCTATTTAAATATCCGCGAGATAATGGTCTTATAAGATAAAAATATAGCCGGTAGGATTAGCGGCAATCAGAAGAATAAAGTACATCGAGCGTCGCGTGTTTGCACAGTCTTGTAAATAAAGTATCAAGCATTCTCAATTTTTAACGCGATTAATAGTTCATCGACGACACACGTGTATGTATAATTCGCCAGCGGAGAGTCTAAAAATACACATAATGCCTCTCACGATTTTAGCGCCTCTCGACCAGAAATAGAAGCCCAGGAATCGAACTTTTTCTCCTCGTCACAATTACACGGCCGCCACAAAGTCACCCGACTCGCGCACGGCTGAGTTAAAGCCCTCTCCAGCATCCCGCGAACTTCACTTTTAATTGGACACCGAACGTCAAAGGCTCGACCCTAAAGCAGAAAAAAGAAGCGGTAATCCAAACCAACTCCCCCGCATAATGCACCCAACGACGATGCATCCTCTCCGCTATCTAAAAATCAATAATCCCGGTCCCAGCCGAGAAAACCTCGGCTATCGCAGCTGTAAACAAAGAAAAAGCTCCGCGCATAAGCTCGCTCGAAGAGCCAAGAGAGCAGCTTTATACACATCGATCGATCGATCGGAGATCCGATATCGATACGGTCCAATTGCTCGTGGCTCGCGCGAGCACGAGGAAAAGGAGAGGCGAGAGAGCCGGCCGGCCGGCGCGCGAGTATAGCAACAGAGAGTGTGCCTGCACGCGCGGGGGGAGGGGGGGAAGGATTGGAGCGCGAGCACAGCGAGCGAGTCGCGAAAGGAGGTCAGTGTGTCAGGCCGCGTGTGTCCGGGGTACGCGCTGCTGCTGCTGCTGCTGCTGGCTCCGCGAGCTGTGCTCTCCTCTCTCGTGTGCGATGTGTATGTATATACGCGACGAGGCGCAGTGTGTATGTGTGCCGTATTTCCCTTAAGCGGCAGTTCTCGTACAATTTGATTGCGCAAGTATACAGCCGAGCTCGGGTATGCTTGGTGTAACGTGAAAGTATATGAAAGCCGTGTGTGTGTCTGTGTGGAGAAAAATGTCTTGGGTGGAAAAATGGCGGTGCTTTCTAGTATATAAACTGCGCGCTCGGGCGCCATATGCTCGTTTTTCCAGCGAAAATCGTGGTATGATTGATCGGTCCGTAAGCTCGGGCCGTTTAAAGATCGCCGGGAGTAGATACGTACGCGCGGTCGCGCGATCTATTTCGTTATTTCGAGAAAGGATAGACATTAGAGCGAGCGCAACCTGTGTTTTAGAATGCATTCGCCGATGCGAGCCTATGCGCAACTGCGCAAAAGATATACGCGAAGGCCATTTAAAAGAAACTGGCATGCCGCGCGTGAAATCAGCTGTTTCCATACGTCCGTCAGCTGTAATGTTTGCGCGTGCATTAACGCCGAGCGCGCGCTCGCTACGCAAACTCGTGAATGCGCAAGATAAACCGAAAATCGACACAGTTTTTTTTGCGTCAGACTTTTGACTAAAAAAAAAAACAACTCTCGCCTTGAGCCGCCCGAGTGAAAGCTAGTCCCGGAGACACCCACATTCGGCCCCCGTCAAAACAATCTGCCGAAAACAACGTTCGACGTTTCACTCATTGTAATACCCTCACGCTCGCGTTACGCTCGCGAATATGACGTAAAGTGAAGGAAAAAAAATAGACCACCTTTGGCAGACAAACAGAAAGTCTTTATTGCCATGCGGGCCGCAAGGTTTCCTTTCCTCTCTTTTTAACGCGGCGGCGGCGTCGCGTGGGAGTGCCCCCCGCGCGTGAAGGAATTAGGAGCAGGCTGTCGCCTGCGTAAGCCTGCAGTGAACGCGCTCACATACATAGAGGAGAGTGAGAGAGAGATATGACGACCTGGGAGCAACTCTCGCGTTCGCTGCTTTTACGCAACGGGCCGCGCGCGCGCTGATATAACGTTGCAACACGCGCGAGCGCGGCTTTTTACTCGCGAGAGAGAGAGAGAGACAGCTGGCAGCTGTGTTTTAGCCGCACGGTAATTCACTGGTTTGTAGCTTTTTTCGGGCAGCTCGATTTTTGATAGCCGGGGGGATAGCTGTTATAACGTACGTTTACGTGTTACGCTGCAGATATATAGGAAAGTAAGAGTGTCCTTGCGCTAGCTAAGCTCGCTGCTGCAGCCTTTTGCCAGATGGAGCGAGATAAGCGAGCGCAGCAGCAGCGCGCGGGCGTTACGACAGACTGTAATAGAGGAGAAAGAAATCAAATTTTATTTGTGAGAGGCGCAGAGCGACTAGTCAAGGTCCCTCGCGATTGCCGCGAGACAATGCGCTCTCTATGCATTTTGCAAGATAAAGAGCGCAAGCACACACTAACACACGTCTCTATGCATGAGTTACAAGCGTGCATTAGGGAAATACACGCGTGCAATATATCGCGCGTAAAATTTCCATTTTATCGGCCCCGCTGATAGAGATCGCCTAACGAAGCCTCCCCGTGCATTGTTTCGAAACGCGCCGTTTCAGCGAGTTTTGTGTTAAACAGGAAAAAAATGATAACTCGCCGTGTGTGAGTCAATATGCGCGAGTGTGCACACAAAGGAGATAGCGGCCGGAGAGTCAGCAAGAGGAGAAAAAAAAAGGAGAACGCGCCGCGCGCGCGCGCGCATCCTAAAACGAAAGTGAAATCTTCGCTCTCCACACAGTAGAAACACAATGGACGCTCGGCTAGATAATTCAAAATTTATCGCCCCCCTCCTTCTATCTGCCCAGCACGCGTCGTACTTTCGCCTCGAAAGCTCGAGCAGCAGCAAAGTAGCTGCTGAATCTAATCGTGCGCCGCGCGAGTAGCCAGCTGCTTGCTATATAGAAAACAAAAAGAAAACAAACCGGCGTGAAAGCAGTAGTAGTGTGCATACAGACAAGGACTCGCTTACGATAAGAGAGCGCATACTGAGGCGTTGGCATATACACCGTATATAGTGGAAAGAGAGAGAGAGAAGCGGGCCTAGGTTATGCGCACGAGCGGGCGGCTAGCTCGCGCCTGCGCGGGCCCCGGCGCGACGAGCCTAATGACCCAAATGATACCGAGGCGCGAATAAGCGGGTCGCAGCCCAGATTCGAAGCTCTCTCTGTGTGTGCGTCTATGTGCTCACGCGGCACGCACGCTCCGAGAGAGATAAGTGAAAAAAAGGCAGAGCGCATTACGCGAGTAGGAAATTTCACTTTCGCTAGCTCGAGCTTTCCTATACTACATAGCTCAGCCGCGCCTCACTTGCGCCGAGCGAGCTGCAAGCTGGGAGAGCTCAAGGCCGAGGTATACAGGAGAGAGAGACCTAATTAAGCAACGCGAGGACGAGTTTCAATTTTCTTTGGAAGTTAAGACGACGCGAGATGTCTTACGGCTTCTTTATTTCTCTCGTCGCTTTCTTGTATCCTTCCTCCTCTCGTAATTAGGCTCGCTGATGACGAGCCCTCCCCCCTCCTAGTTTATCCCGGAGCACTTTTCTCTCTCCATCATCCGCGACGCGAGCGCGCAATTATCGGCCTGCTGCCGGCGTATAATACAGCTCTCCTCGGAATTTCCGTTCCGAGCGTATATAGAGAGGGACAGCTCTTATCATTATACCAACCCGCGAAAAAACGCGCCTCTCATACACGCGTGTACCGTATATAATTGCTTTATACGTCCAAGCTGGACCGGGAGAGCGGCTCGACATGGCAACAGCTGTTAGCTCGAGCGAGCGCCGCGAGGAGAGAAAGCAACCGGTCGCGTATATACCCACACGAAGAAAGCCGTCATCGCGCTGCTCGCGGAGATATACCGGCTGTTTAATGTTTTGTCACGCGCGCGCCTTTTCCAGTTATTACCTCGGTGAGCCGCGAAAGAAAAAAACGCGAGCGGCTCAATCTCGGGCTTGCGTCACGCTCGCCGGGCCCCGGGACACGGGCTTAAAGAGGCCAAGTGAGTGTAATCTCTTTCTACGGGATGTAACCGTAGGATCGGCTGGGCGTGTGTGTGTATATATACCTGCGTAGAAAATTTGAGAGAGATAAGAATGCGAGTCTCATTCGAAAGTGAGGCTCGAACCTTGATTTTCAGGCTCGCAAGCCGGTTTCGTTTCGTATATATCGATCGGCAACAATGCGGCTGCAAAACGCAATCGAAGCACTTTTCCGTGAAATTCCACGTGAATCTCTCCGCGCGCGTATATATACACACGCCGCACGCGCGCGCACCGCTATCTTTCTCCCTCCGCGCGCTGACCTCGTTATTCCTTCTCTCCTCTCTCTCTCTCTCTCGCTTCGCCTCGCGCGCTCCAGCGGAGCCGGAAGCGCAGAGGAGCGAGCACACCGAGCTTTATCGTCGATGCAGAGAGAAGAGACAGAGACTCGGATCCGTCATCGCGCCCAGCGATTATCGAACTCTCTGCGTGGACAATTGCAGGACTCGATATATATATATATATCGGAGCGCGGACTGTATATCGGCGATAACGATTGCACTTTGTCAGTGGGATTAGACTTTGTCTTTGAGCGAGATACGGCAGTTTCTCTCTCGATAATTCAATTCTGCTGAATTACGCCGGCGATCGGGCCCCGATAACAGCCGCTGATATTGGACTGGTCAAACAAATCGAGCGAGTCGTGTCTGTGATTCGAAAACGCCTCGGGAGCATCGCGCGTGCCTGTCTTCCACAAACAATCCCCCAAACGTCTCCGTCTGTTTCTGCATACACACAGCTTACCGAGAAATTCCAGGACAATGCGAAAGCCCTGCGAGAATCGCGGAAGCTCGCAACGCACGCGGAAGCCATCGTATACACGTGTGACGCAAGCCGGAAGTGCAGAGAGAAAAGAAGTATAATAGCGCGTCCGCGTAAATCAGCGAGTAGTAACACTCGCCGCAAAATCGGCCTGCCAGAGAGAGAAGCCTTCTTTCTCTCTCCCTCGTGCACAAGCCTATCTGTGTACGTATATACACAGAGGAGGCCGAGTGCAGGCGCGTGTATGTGTGTAGAGTGGCAATCAGAGGCGCGTGACGTCACAGTTGGCTTCGACACAGTGACACCGATTGCCGGCCGCCGCCGCCGCTGTTTTGCACCCGGCCGGCTTGAGCGATTCTCGGCTATTTCTTTCCACCGCAGAGATGCTAGTGTTTCGTTTTTTTTTCTCCTCTTCTCTCCGTTTCGCTGCGCTCGGCGAGCCGCTCTAAGGCTACTTCTTTTCTGCGCGTTGTATAATCGCAGCGCCATTGAGACACACGTCGACTTTGATCGGCGCTTTTTTACACCTCACGACTGTCGAGCCTCGGCAAGGTTAGACGAGCTGTAGTATGACGCGCGAGTGTACGAGAACGTATACGTATATACGCACATGCACATAACTACCCGCAGCTCGATTTAGGCGGCTGCTAATACGCCACAGTGAGGAGGAAGCGAATCGAGGCTGCACATCGGAAATTCTCCGTTTGCGCATCCTCTATATCGCTGCGCGTCGCCGATATACCGCGGGATTCCGATATTCGCTCGGAAATTCCCCGTAATCGGTTCCACGGAGATAGATGGACGCCTTAATGCCTGTAACTGCGGAACGGGAAAAACCGGCGTGAAAAAACCCATGGACCGAGGCTAGCAGCGCTCTCGCAAGTACCCCATGGGAGATATCTATGCTGTTTGCGGGGAAAAAAAAATTACCTTTATTACGTCCAATTACGATTACTTCGCAGCGCTGGCGCGCGAACGCGGTCAATGGGTTAGTCGGCCATTTTTAAATGCCGCCAATAAAAGCCGCGAGAGAGCCGAGAGCGCGCCTCGACGCTCTCCCGCCTCTATATACACACAAACGAAACTCGATTTTTTTTTGTATACGCGCGAGCGCCAACACTCGCACCGTTAATTGTCTCGATAAAAATCGACCTTTCCGCTCTCCTTTTTTTTCCTCTCTCTCTCTCTCACACGTCATACAAGGACGCCACCGAAAAGAAAAAGAACTCGCATTCGTCAGCGTGTATTTATGGGAATGAGCCCTCCAGCGGCCTACAGTCGGCTCACGAAACGCAGAGAGAGAGAGAAAGACTACGTTGCACGAGGCAGTAATCCGACCTAGCCGATCGACCGTGGACGGATATAGGCAGCCTCGATGCCGGCCAGCACGCGCCCGCCGCGTCTTCGGCTCTCTCGTTCTCGTTTTTCTTCTCGCGACCAGCCGGCTGCTGCTGCTACTGCACACGCTTACTGCAGCCTTTTAGCTCCCCGCTGAGATCCTATAGCAACCCCCACGCGAGACCGGCTCGCTCGTGTGCTGCGCACGTTTTTCCGGAAAGCCTGCGCCTTTTTGCCTCGAGCGCCTAACGTATACGTACTCACTTTTTTCACGAGCTGTTTCTCTTTTTTGTTCGCCTCGAGGAAAGTGTGTTTAACGCTTGTAAGCGAATGTTAATCGCGAGCGCGAGGCTGAGCGTATAAATTTAACGATACACGCGCGCGCCGCGCTTTTACGAGCCGCGCGAATCGGCCTCGATAAGCGTGGAGATAAAAGAGAAGGTGAGCCTGTCAATTTCGCCTCATTGTCACCCGCAGATTTTCCGCTTTGGAAAATTCTCCTCGCGCGACGCGAGCTACCCACCTACACTGCCAGGCGCATAACCCACGACAGAGAGCCGGCCGAGCGTATATGGATACATATATCTATATGCAGTGCGTCCATGCATTATCGATGATGCCTGCGCGAGCTCTCGCTACTTGCGCGTGCGATACCGGCTCAGATAATGGAGGAGGTCTCTGCCCCTCGCGCGCCGAGTATTAATACACTCGCAAGCGCGCGCGCCTATATACATCCACTCTCGTGCGGTTGCACTGCTCCCTCGTGTCATTCACTCCTCTCTCTCTCTCTCCGAATTCAAATATTCGAGCGCGTGCGTGCTTTTTTTTATCCTCTCCTTTTCGTTGTTTCGCGCGGGCGGAAGCCGAGCTTTTAAAATACAATCGCTTGGAAGTGCCACAAAGCTAGGTGGCTGTATGTGCATGCGCGCGGGTGTATATACATAGGGAGAAAGCCGGCCGGCGAGCGCGGCGCGCACGCGATATCTATTAAAGCCGCGTAGAGCGGAGAAATATTTAATAAGAGCTATAGCTGCTCAAAAACGTCCGGCTATCGCGCTGCGGCCCCCCACTCCTGCAGCCTTTGTTCTGCGCGTATGGAAACAGTATAAGAAAGTTGAAAAACGCTCGGCGAGCGAGCTTCGGGTAACGGCTTGAATAAAACATTTACCGTTATTTTTACACTCGCGCGCTGTTTGCTCAACAAAGTTTCGCGAGCCGAGCTCGAGGTGGACTCAGCTGTTTCGGTCTCTCGCGCGCGCCGCTTGTAATAATTTACCGGCGTGTCTTAATTAGCGTTATCGAGCCTCTCCTCGACTTCTGGAATAAACGCGGGGGAGGAAAACGACTGAGAAAACAGAGCGCTGTAAAAATAAAGCCGGAAAGCCAATCTTGGAAGACGAACTTGCGCAAAGTAGTTTACTGAAAAATCGATATAGGCCTCAAGTAGCTTATTACTCCGCACTCGTAAAAAGCCGAGCCACGCGCTGTTTACCCCGAAATTGCGTTCTATGAAAAGCCAGCCGAGAATTTGCAGTGCGTCAAGCTGCCTTTGTCCTCGCCTATGCAGCCATACTTTCCTCTCTTTCTCTCACCGCCTGCAGCCTCCTACATTCCTAGTTTTCCAGCGCTTACTCACGCTCAGGTGTTCACCGGCTCGCACGTGGCCCCCGCGATTCCGATTACGGCGAAAAACGGCCGGCCGCGCGAAAGTCGCCTCTCGTGTGTTGTGTAGATCTGGGAAACAAAGAGAGCCGTTTTGCACGCTCGCACGCAAGATCCTTGAGCAGCTCGGCTGCCCCCGTTTGGAGGAAAACGCGCGCATCACGCACGTAATTGTTCTGGCCTCTTCTTCTTCTCTCTAATTCCCGGATATGCGCGAGAGGCCCTCTAATCCAGCGCTCGACGGCCGCTCCGATCTCCCCCCGCGGCTGGCTATATGCGCGATTTCTCGCCGAGTGTGCATTTATTTTGTCTTTTTTTTTCTTGAAGGAGAGAGAGAGGGGGATGTGCAGTTAGGTTTTCGAGGTGTTGATCTGGGTTATAACCGCGCCGGCTAGAAATCGCGCTCGCGGTGTTAATACAATTTTTTTTTCGTTCGAGAGCGGAAGGAACGACGGTTGCGGCTAGGCTGCTTATCGGCGCGCGGAATATTAAGGAAATTAATTTCTTATCGCCCGAGGTGGATTGGAAACGGTAGCGGGAAATTCGACCGAGCGCTTGTCTTTGCCTACGCTGGCTCCAGATAAGATAGACAATATAACGCCTGGAATCTGAAAAATGCCGGTATTTTTCCAGCTCGACTATTTCTCATTTCGAGAAATCAGCGCGCGCACGTGTCTCAAATTTTTCTCGCCTCCGTCACCTCTTGCTCTTTCGCACGTAATTCGCAGCTCGCTCGGCGAAATTACGTGTAATTAGCAGATCGCGCCGAAGCAGCTCGGGATCCTCGAGTGGATATATTGTTTTGCCTGCCGAGCACACTTAGCCGCGGTAATATCGTGTTTTTGTTTACGCATTCGAGTCCCAGGAAGCACACATTTATTTTTATCGGCGAGAGCAGCGCGCGATAAAAACCGCAGAGTGAGAGCACAGCCGCGCTTGACGACCAGCGTGTATAAGAAAGAAAGAAGACAGGCTCCTCAGGGTCGTCGCTCGCCGTCAATTATCGGACAGCTCGAAAACTCGATGTTAGCTTACACATTTCAATAATCGCGCTTCTTCTCTCTCTCCGGGCTATTATCACGCCGGATTATCCGCAACGAGGCGCTTATATGCGCGTCTATTTTTTCCTTATCTCTGGCATTGTTGTCGGCCGCGCGCGCAAACAGCCAATATCTCGTCGCGGGAGGCCCGAGAGCGAGAATCGCGTTTCGTCAGAGGGTATATGTGTATGTTAGAGCGTTTGTCTCGCTGCGCCGAATCGTGACGGAGGAATAACGCTGACCTATTATATGGATGTGGGGGCGGCTTGGTTTATTTTCGACGTAACGTTACGACTGTGTGGATCTTTGGGCCGGCGAGCGGTGAAGAGTTGTTGTTTATCGTTTTGATTGCTGTTTATTTTTGGGGGGAATGTTTTTATTAGTCAGCGCCGAAGCTCGAGCGGTTTATTAATATAATGATTGTTGTTTTTTTTTGTGTTTTGAGTGTATATACTTGTTTAAATAATTCTGCGGCGTGCCGGCGAGAAATAACAGGCTCGGCGCAATAAAACATAAGGAAACAGCTGACTACACAATGAAAATGAGTTTCTTTATCGCTATATTTATAATTTCTTAACTATTAAGTCACGAGGATAATGACGCGCATTTCTTTATTGTTAGTAAATCATGACTTTAAGAACTTTCTACCTTGCTCCAATCGCCTCAGCCCGAATTCAAATCATTCCTAATGCTCAGATCTAAATTCGCGTGAAATTAGCCGTAATTTATACCCAATAAAAATCCCATTAACAAAACGCCCCTAAATTACTCGATTATCCCCACCTTCACGCACGAGTAAAGCATTCCTCGAAAAGCCAAGAACCCCGGTGCGCGCGCCCACGGTGACAAAAAGCAGCTTACGGAGACAAAAGAAATCACCGGGACATTGGCCGATTCGCGAACCCGTTCTCGTTTTGCACTCTATATACTTATATATAAAGATAGCGCGAGCGAGCTCTCACAGCTGATTCATCGGCGCGAGCCGCAGAGGCAACGACTCGCACGTTGCATTCGCGGCAATGACACAAAGCCCATCCTTGAACCATCGAGCGTATATAGTGTTGCGAATTTTTTTTTAGACGCGACGCGCTGGGCTTAATTGTCTTCGCGGAATCTTTTCGAGAATTTCAGTGAGAAAATTGTGATTGATGAGCTCGCGCGTTCCGAGAATATACGCTTCTTTCAGGTGTAATAATAAGCGGGATATTACAGTTTCTCGCTAACGATGAATATTTTTCAAACTGTCATTTTCGCGAAACTACATTCTGATTTTACTATCAATTAAAAGCGCATTTTTCCAACTATCTCTCCCGCTAAAAGTCGCCTAATAAGATTGCGCTTCGGGAATTCCAATAATCGGCAAATGGCTCGCGAGGAAAAAGCAAAGAAGAAGAATAACAACTCGCGCAGCTGCACCGCAACTTTTCCCCCTTACGAAACATCCTGGCTCGCGCAGGCGGCATACCTCAGCGCGCATCCCGGCTTTTCCTGCGGCGCGTTATATTCCAGAACGTGAGAGCACCGCTAACTTTCGTTCCACTTTTCCGCGCGCGCTAGCCAAGTGTTGTTGTGCTTTCCTCTCTGACTCCTCCTGCGAAGGTGCATATCGCGTGTAGCCGTCATTATCGCCGCGAGCTGCGCAGGGAAATTTTCCGTGTGTGCGCGCGTTAGGTATATACATAAACAATGTATCGACCATGCGAACTTTAGGCGCGCTCGCAATTATAATCTCGTAAGGGTGCCGGGGATAAGTAGGTAGGACTGTGATGTGTGCACACGCCTCGGGGAGTCTCGCTGATCAATTAAGAAGCCGCTCGGCGTTAATTGCCGCGCTGAGTGTACTTTTATGTGTGTATGCTTAAGAAGCCGATTGTTATCCGGCCGCTTCTTCTATTTTCTTAATTGAATTTTAATGGCGATCGCGGTTATGTAAATAGCCCGGGATTTATGAAAGCGCCGTAATGTCGGCAGCGGCCATTTAAATCCGTTAACGCGCTAATGCGCCGCGCGCTTTCGACGAATTACATCAACCGCGGCGCGATCCGGCAAAAACGACTCGTCCACCGTAAAAGCCCGCTTGATACAGCGTCGCACTTATCCCCAGCGCCGACAGAACTAGCCCAGCGGCCGGCAACAATTACTTAGCATAATTCTCTCAGCGCGTGCGGCGAGCCACCCTTATACCTATACGCATCGCCTAGAAAGCGCTTCCCCCATTACGCGCTCGCGTTAGCAAATAGGCTCGGGGGCCTCAAACGCCGGCCGTGCATATATAGCCACTTGCATACATCAAGGCGAGCGCGCAGCAGGACACGCTGGATTATATTCGCGGCGCGGCCGGCACGTTTACAGTTATCGCGTTGTTTGCTGGAATGCGGTCGTCTTTTCCTGTGTGTGTGTGTGAGCGAGCCTCTCTCGTCTTATCACGGTTACACCACACGCGCTGGTGCTTCTTCGTGGACACGAAAACGTTTACTTTTGCCGCGCGCGATGCCGCACGAAAGTGCCTGATCGGGGACGCTTTGGCTCGGTAATCTGCCGATTCGTGCTGTATCTTGTGCCGGGCATTGAACAAACGCGTCATAAGAGAGTGTCTTTTTTATCATGACAGAGTTAACGGAGTTCACGCGCTGTTTTTAAGCTTCAATCTGAAGCAGATTTGAATTTAGAAAACAATGATCAAGTCTTTCCCCGGGGAGCAGCTAGAATCTTGAGATCGCGATCGTGCACTTTCACCCGCGTGTGGCCCAAGCGTCCCCCCCTCTTCCACGTGTATACCCTACGTGTCGCAATCTGATGCAAGTCTAAGGCCGTTTTTCCCCGCGATTCTTCGAGCCTCTCGATACTTGCTACGTTAATTATACATAGACACACAGACGGAGAGGCGGGCTTCTCCTTTTTGAATTACGCGCGCCGTGACGAAAGAGCCCGATTTTAATTGAGCGCACGCCTCGCGCTGGCTTCGTGAGAAGAAGCTGGCTGCGGATTAATTTGGCTCGATTTGTATATGTGCGATCGACGTTTTAATCGAGGGAAATTCGAATGGATCAATCAGCTTGGTTATTGGATAACCGAAAGTAAGTGATTCGAGAGTATATAGCTCCGGCTGTGTTTGAAAGGTCGTAATTATAAATAAGCAATATTTTACGATTAGCCTCGGATCGAGACTATCGCGTTTCACTTTCTACCAATAAACGTCATTCGTCTTCTTCATTACCCATTTGTCAGAGACTACGATCTCAGCCAAGAAATCGCTATGAAAATTTTTCGATATCTCGCCCAGACCATGCACCCAGCGACCTGCGCACATAGCCATTTAAATGACCCCTCGATACAGACCTAGACGGTCCCCCGGCTAAATTCGGTCCCCTCCTTCAAAAAGAAACAACTCTCGCTCCTCCAGAGCGCCGCTGTTCTCAGCTGTATAGAAAAAAAACCGGCCGACCAGACCCGTTCCTTTTTTACCTCGTCTCCTATTCTCCTTCGGTGTCTCGATACATCAGACGAGACGCGACCTGCATCAGGGGGCATTGGACGCAGGTGTGTAACCTTTGTCGAGGCGAACCCCAGGTCGTCCTCGCACCGTCTGCCTCCCTTCCATACACACACCTCCGAGACAACCCCCTAAACTAGCTCGGGTTTCTGCCAAGACGCGCCGATGAAAATAAAGGAAGGCGCGATCCTCTTACTCGCGAAATTTCGCCTCTCGCCCTAATCCCAGACGGTGCGTCTGCAATCGTCGAAAAATGATACGCTGCAGGAAGAAGGTGTGTTTTCTTTTTTGTTCTTTCCTCGTTTTTTTTAAGAGAGGACGATGGCCCGCCTGGTGATAACGATGATTTTTCGGGGCTGCGCGATCGATGTTTGAGAGAATGAGCAGGCGCGATGGTTGATTGCGCTGTGGGCCCCCTAAAAGTGGGCGTTTATTTCGGCTGTACGGGATTTTCGAGGTCGAGCTGCTGCGCAGTATAGACGAGGCGTAAAAGAAAGCGGTCGCATCCGATGGATGATGGAGCGGCGCGCGCGAACGAGTTTAAAAGCCGGTTGCTGCCGGCATTCTTTCACGGATTAAAAAATCATGCTAATCGTCCTCTGATTCTCTTTCACTTTTGAAAATGAAATTCCCGCTCGAAATTAATTATATCAGCGCGAGCGCGGCTTTATTAATTTCCGTCCGCGCTTTCCCGTGTGAATCCGCAAACAAAAACCCCCAAAAAAAACCACACTCGCTATCTCCTAAAACAATACGGCACCATTTTCCCAGGCGCCTCCGAAAAAAGCCCATATAATCGGATGGCGCGCGCCGGTGGCTCCTATCGAGGCTCCACACATCCGGCAAAGCCGCGCTTACTCGGCTCTCGACCTACCCTAAGGTCAATGACTGTGACCGCTGCGCTGCTGCGCGAGGAAATTTGAAAGTCGGAGAAAGTGCATGCACGATATCGCTGAGAGGGGGAGGCGCAGAGAGCAACGGATAGCTGTCCTCTCTCTCTCTCTTCCACCTCTCGCGAAGAAAACGGCCGTTCTCTAGTTTCTATTTCTACGTGCGCGCGAGCGAGCGAGCTCTGGAGAGGACCCGTTACATCCACTATCGCCGCGAGCAAGCACTGCCCCTCTCACCGCGACTGCACACCGGTTCCGCTAATCTATCTCTCTCTCTCGCTCGCTCGCTCAGCCAAGCAGCGACCTTTCTCGAGCCGCTATGCCGCAGCCTTTCTTCGACGCGAGCGGCTCTCTCAGCTGTTCCGAGCGAGCCGCCTCCCCCACGACGCTGAGGCTTTGTCTTGCAGGCTTCGAGTTTCTGTTTGCTTCGCTTGAGCTGAAATTGTTTTTAGAGTTGCAGTGGGATGGATGCGAGAGTTTAATTGGTGTTTTTTTACGACGGAGCTACGCGCGGCATTTGCGCGATGCAGCTACAAAGTGGCTCTGATGTCATGCCTGTTATTCCAAGCAGATAAACTTTATGTAACTGCACAACTATCTGAGCGTTTATATTCGCCTTCAGCTTCTTGCCCAACCAAACAAATTGATCTATCGGCACTCGCGTTTTGTTTCCGCGCGTAAAAATTATCCATGCATCCAGCGCGTTGTGCAACGATAGCCTCGAAAAACGTAAACACCCGCCGCCTCCTTGCAAACCAGCTCGTTACTCCTGCCCGCCAAATTATTCCATTCGTCCCGTGCCATAAATCTCGCTTCATTATTTATCCCTAAAAAATCCCAACCCTCGCATAAACTTTCCACACCTCCACAATAAACCGTTCCCCGAGATTATCAGCCACTCCGCGCGCTTGTCAACGCCGCAATAAACCTCAAAATCAGCTGCTGCAGCTCGTGTTTCTCAATTTCGCACTTTCTTACTACACAAAGCCGCCCGGATCTTAAAATCCAGCGCGCTGCGATAATGACACGTTGGCCTCTCGCTTTTTTTTCTCTCCCACTCCTTACGCAGCGCTCTTAAAGTACAGCGCCAAAAGATAATTATTAACGAGAGAGGCAGGTTCTTAGAGTGTCGCAACAGGCTGCAGCTCTAAGCGCGCGCTCTCGAATCTCTTCGCGTGTACTTTCGTTTTTCCCGCCCATAGCGCAGCGCGCGCTGGCTTACGACACGATTGCGCTGATTATCGAATTACGTAGAGCGAGGGAGAGAGCGAGCGTATATGTATATATATACGTATATATACAGTGTGCTTTCGCGCAGGCTAGTATATAGAGAGAGCCCAGAGGGAAATAGTACACGCCGCGGGGAGCTCATGGGTATAAGGTAGACGCGGAGTTTCGAGAAAGTGTGCCTCCGTAACTTTTCGGATGACGTTGAGCGCTGCGCGCGGCTCGAGAGCACGTGTAATGGGACTCGTTTATATCCGTTTAGGAGCCGGCTAGCTGTATAGGCGAGTGCAGTGTATGCAGGCCGGTTATATAATTTAACGTGCCGCCGGAGAAAATCCGGCCGATTGTATGGAAAAAAGAGCGGCTCGTTAAAGTTTCTCAAATTATAGAGTGCCGAGCTCGAGTGAAAAGTATTTTCAATTCGAAATTTCCCCATAAGGTACTGAAAATCCCCAACAGCTCCAAAATCCAGACACTACACTCTAGCTTAAAAGGGTCTTGCTCCGCGCAAGGTGCCCGGCCGGCTGGCGAAACAGGATCTCCGGTGCGAGCTTTTTCGCCGGGCTCACACCCATATATACACGCATTATAAGCGTGGCCGTCTAGCGGCGCGGTCGTTCGCTCGGCGGACTTCCCAGAAAAGATTCGCAGTCGATGACGCCAACCGAGAGAGAAAGAGACAGAGCCGAGAAACTCGCGCTCTCGTCCCGCTCCGAACCATTTCGGGGATTCCCCCCATACCCACTCGGCGGGATTCGCCATTCCGAGCTGGTGATTTGCGATTCGGGAGATTTTTTTGTATAGGGCCGAGAGACAGATGTGTGGGAGTCGGGGAGAGACGTATGGGCGTGAGTCGACGGCGAGAATAAAGGAATTCGGCAAACAAGACAGGTTGATCGTTGTTATTATAGCAGCTCGCTAATCCGGCTGCGATAAGGCGCGCAAAAATTACACGGCCAGCCGACTACCGTGAGCGAAAAGTATAAAGCGCGAGTCTGTACACACAGCCGTTATGCGCGCAGAGCAGCGGACTAGCGGTTCGCCGGTAATTTCAGCGAGTCATTTTACACACGCGAGACTCGTTACACATACACACAGCTCACGCGAACATAGAGCGCGAGGAGAGAAAGAAAAAAATATAAGAAAAAGAACGGAGCACACAGCAGCTCGCCGCGCGATTTTCTTATTAATGACCGCGCGTAAACAGAGCGCTGCCGGCTCGCTAAAATGGAAAGCCCCTCGTATATATATCCCTCTCTCGCTCGCGCAAAAGAGCGATGAGCCGGGAGTGGGAGAGCCGGCATCGACGAGGCACGTGTAAGGCGCGAATGTGCGTGACGTAGCTCTGCGAGGGAGAGAGAGAGACGTAAACAGCCGGCTGTCCGACGACTGTTCAATTCTCTCTCTCGCTCGCTATGAGCGCGCTCTCTCTCGGTTATCAGTGACTCGGCTCGTCGCACCCGAGGCGCAAACGTCGCAGTAGCCGAGCGAGCGCGCGCCCCGGACGTTAACACCGCCGCGCGCATATTCGCACTCGCATACAGACGCAGAAACGAGCGATTCTCTGCGCAGTACTCGCCGGGCTGTTTTTCTGTTTGCCTCAGCCTTGGTCTTGTTTTTTCTCGGAGGGAGCTCGGATTATTTCGGTTGCCCGTAGTCATTAGGCCACTCGGGCCAGCCTTCGTAGTTTTCGGGAGGTAAACAACGCGCGGTGATTGATCGCAGGTAGTTCCGAGGTGTGTTTTTTCATCTACTTCCTATACTAAAGTCTCGTGTTTTTTTGACTGTTGCAGGGCACAACGATGAGCCTGACGAAGCGCATCGACGAGGTGAGACTGCTCGAGTCGCGCAAGAGCGCCAGACTCGCTGACTCAGACACAGACTTCGCCCGGCTCGCCGACATGGGCAGCGATCGCAAACGAGCCTCATCACACTCCATCGAAGTGCCACAAGTCTATGGGTGAGTACACGAGCCCCGGCTCTTTTAAACGTTATTTTATCGTTTGTCACAAGCTTTTGTCAAGAGAGAGAACAAAAGGCTGTTTGTTAAACAAATTTGTGCTTTTTTTTTCTTTTGAGCCGGAAAGTTAAGCGTCAAGAGGATAAACGTATTGCGCCGTGATTGCATAATTTGTGACAAGTCAACACGGGATTCCCTTGTTTTTCGCGATGAACGATAACGAAAAAAATGGGATCTTTATCTCTAGCGATATCGATGCTTGCGAATTGCATATAAAAGCGAATTTTCCCGCTCAAGAGCTTGCGGATTACCTAGTAATTTTCGCCTCGATCCGAAAAACTCAATCTTCTTAATTCACCATACACGTTTTTCCTCCACATCGACCCTACCCCTTAAAGCCCCCGCAATTAAGGGGACGTGCACCATGTCGAAATTGCAGGTCGTGGGCGCGAAAAGGAAGGATTACGCGGATATAAGACGTAGTCCCTCAGCGTGAATATCCGGCCATATTGAAAAGCCCCCGGAGCCCACCTTTTCATGCAACCAAGCCGAAGGCTATATATTTTCACCCTTCGACGGACAGAAAAGGCCGGCCGGCCGGCGTTTTCGCAGACTTTCGCGCGCTGCTCTCAGGGCTAGAGCAGGCGCGGCGGCTTTTCTGAGTTCCGCCAAGCGTGCGCCGTTGATCAAAGGCGATTTTAGAGCGGGGGACAGATCGGATTAAAAATAGAGCGCCGGGGCTGTGTGGGAACGCCTGCCGACAGGTGAGAGAGGGCGGAAAAGCCGACGGGGCTTGTGGGAAGGGCGGAAGGTGTCGCTGCGTTTTGAATGATGGATAGGGAACTGTGACTGATTAATTGTGGGGATAGTTTAATTAGACGGTTCTAAAAGGTTCTAAAAGGTAAGCGAATTTAATTCGAAGATTTCAAAACAAGTTAATTTTATATAGTACCTCCAAATTGGGTTAGAGCAGTAACTAAATCCAAAATCTCACCATTCCAAAACACGATAGAAGATTAAAAAAAATACCGTTCCAAGCCGTGATTTCCTCCAGTCAGCGCAATCGCGAGCGCGTTAACTTAATTACGACAAAGCGCTTACAGCAGCTCTCGCCCGGCAACCCTTTTCCGTCGTCCCCGGCGCGCATGCGCGCGCACAAAGAGATTACGCGCGACGATTATACAGCAGGCGCGTTCATCATGCGTGACGTCGAAGCGCGCATGGGAACTCGAGGCGCTCGCCGATCAGTCAGTCAAGAAGAAAAAAGCGCATACATACGGAGCCTTACCCTTAAGGGGCCAATACCCACTCGCCGGCCGAAGAAAAGGAAGAAGAAAGGGGAGCGAGGTAGTACAAGTGTGTGCATCGCCCCGCAGCTTCTAAGACGCTCTGCGTCTGCCCGAAGCGCGCGTATATGTAGGTGTATATGTCCTGCGAGAGGGGGCCGATGATCGAGCTGCGCCAGAGCCGGCAGACCGTGAAGGAGGCTCACCCTCGCTGCACACCTGTCCATGTGAAAAGTACGCGAGAGGCCGACGGCCCTTTCTCACTCTAAGCACTACCGTTGCCCCGATCCTCTATTCGAGTACGTATATAAATCGGATACGAAAATTCCCGGACACAAAGCACAGACGATTATGTTCGCCGAAGTCGCGTTAAATCCGCAGGGATCGGCAATGGCTGTATACATACGCTCCTAGCTGGAACTCGCGTCTTTACGATTTCGGAGGAAGCCTTTTCAGGTAGCTCTCTCATTGTCCAGGGAGCGCACCAGCTCTCTTTCTCTCGCGGCCGGAATACGAGGGGCGAAGCTAGCATCTCTCTCTCTCCTGGGTGTTATACCGGCTGCTCGCCTACCGCTGCTTCGAATTCCCGATGGGCCTGCGGCCTGGATTTCCAGCGGGCCAATCCGATCGTATACCGATAGGCTGTATATGCTGGAGTATGCGGCGCGTCGCGATGGTTTGGCCAGAAGTTAATTTCTTTCTGAGTGACGGCCTTTTTCGGTGGTTTAGGTCTGGGTATGCTGGAAATTAAGCCTGAATAATTGCCGCGGGGGGAAGTTTTGAGTGCAGCGAGAGATCGGCTATCTATACTTTGTTTTGACTTATGAATAATGCAACGATCTGCCGGTTATTCGCCGGGATTCAATGAGCTGCGCTGCGTACTTGTGCGCGCATGTATATGTGTGTACTGTTTTGTCGGAAGTGCGCCGGCGTTTCATTAATGCACGCATTTCACTCGCCTGGTTACTGAACTTTATACCGGCGGCATTTGTCGTTCGGAATCGCGGAATCGCGCGCGCGTTTCCTTGTTCGATTATTTGTCCATTTTCAAAAGAGGCTCGAAAAAGTTGCCGGCCTCGCGCGGCCAATTTGCAATGCACATAATGCTATCTCTCCCAGCCCCTTTCTCTATTGTCGTGGCTTGAAAAAACATTTTAACCGCGATCGGCTCCAAATTGTACTCACATATCCCTCTCTCTATTTTTCCAATGCGTAGTCTCAAAATTTTCTCCCCGCACCACTCACACAAACTATCCCCCCAAGCAAAAAAAACAAGCCTCATAACTCGACCTCGGCCCCTCTCGGCCACCATAACAATGAACTCTCGGCTAACTGCGCAGTTTCCCTCGGAAAAATTTTCCCCGAACGCATCTCTCCCCTCCTTCGCTCCGCAGGGCCACCGACCGGTAATTTTCGAGCCTCTCTTCTCCCTCCTTTAAAGAGATCGCCAAGCTATATACGCTCGCACATCGAAGGGAAGGAAAAACCGGCTCTCTCTGCAGCTATACGGGGGGCTCGATCGTTCCCCTCTCCGAAATTCCATCGGCCAGACAAAAACGCCGGCCGGCACTTTTCGTTTAAATGCTCGCCCGAGGTACCTGCGCGCAGGCCAATGCACCTGGCCGCGGCTGCGCTCGCACGCCCGACCTAGCCCAAGAGGACAAAGCAGGGAAATCGCTGAGTCTTACGGCGGAGCACGAGTTTTACGGCCTGAGGGGGAGAGAATGTCGAAATCTTGTCGGGTTTCTTTAGACAGAGGATTTTTGGCCTGCGGAAAAGGGTCGCTGGTGGGTTCGGTGACGCTGCAGGTTAAGGCAGCCGATCATGTAGATTTTCCAAACGAGCATTGTTCTGCGCTCTTTTGAAGTTTCGGGAGTGAAGTTTCTTTTACCCATCGCATCTTGAAACTTCGTTCCGTCCTCGCAGCCTTCCGCAGCTCGAGAAAAATCAGTGTTCTTTTTCACAGCGTCGCCGCCAGTGAAATCCGAACCTCTCTCTCACCCAAAAATTCTCCGCCGAGCGCATCGCGCGAGAGCTGCCCTCTCCATCTTGGGGATCGCGGCGCGCACACGCACACAAGCCACGTGCGAGCTGTGTCTACACACGCTACTGCATCTGGCATATCACCGACGCAGCTACTATATACTGTTGCCGGGCGAGCCGAGAAGACAGAGACAGACGGACGACGGCGGAGATACATAAGCCCCGGCGACAGCTTCTTTTTTTTCTCCCCGAAAATATTCCGGCTTAGAGGCGCATAAAAATTTCCTCGATCGCCAGTGGTGGGGATAGAAGCGCAGCGTGGAAGGTATATACGCACACACACGCGCAAAGAGAAGAGACGGAAATAGGTGGCAGGCAGGCGCAAGGACGGACGGGGGAGGCGGCTCGAGGATCGTTGAACTTTATGACGGAGCGGAGAGCCGACGAGCGAGCCGCGTAAAGACTCTCACAATATACCGCGCGGAGGAAAACGCCGGCCGGCCGGAAACAAAGCTGGGTTTAGACGAGAGCCGCTTTTTAGCTTTGACTCTCGCGGCCCGACATATGCGTGTTTTTCTCGGTACGGACGGACCATTGAAGCTTCTTTAGTGAGAGAGGTATTATATAGAGCGCACGCGAACATAGAGCCACCTTGCGTTTAATGCACAGCGTCCTTAAATTCAGGCATACCCGGAAGCCGAGAACTGACATTGACGCTTACTCTGGAATTTAAGTTGGCAGGCTTGGAGCGCGATGAGGCGGATAGCCTCTTGGGCTTCGTTTTTCACGTAGGTAGCTCGCCCGCGGGATGACCACAGGCACCGGCCATGTGTTTGAAGCCGACTATTCCTGAATGCTTAACGATCTTCCGGCGTGGATGGGCTAACGGTTGGAAACTCGAGAAAAGCAAGACGCGTGACTTCAAACCTTCGTGTTCGATGCCGGTCAGTCAAAGCTGAAAAACACCACCTTCGTGAATTAACTAGCCAGGTGCAGAGAGAGCGTCTATAATTCCGGCTGGAAAGCGAAAAAGACGGCAAGCTCCGACCTTCCACTTGATACTAATAATCGTAGCAGCAGGTTCTTAAGTATCCATACTGGGTTTCCCAGCGACCTTGCCGCCGTCTAAACTCTCCTCGTCGTCACTGCTGCACACGTGTGCTCGCTGCGGCAGCTGCAATCACGGCCTTTTTTCCTTCCCCTACCCAAAGATGATCGGCAAGAAGGAAGCTCGCTTGCATTTTTCAGAGTGCACATACTTTCACGCGTACGCACACAGCCGCGTCCTTACGGTTAATTCACTGCTGCACGCTGAATTGAGCAACTCGCGCGCGAAACGCCTCCTTTCTAGTGCTTCACTTGCGGCGCGCGCGCCTCGGCTTTTACTCGATTTCGAGCTCGATCTCCTTTCTAATTTTTCGGAGCGCGCGCGCTGTACACGGCCTGGGTATTTGCGATTCAGCGCGTCGATCCGGCTGTTGCAACGCGCTGCTGCAGGGAGGCGCTCGGGATTTCGAGCGTTTCTGGCTTCGGGAGCGTTGGGAAATAGACGATAGTGCGGTCGGGTGAAGAAAGAGCCGATAATGAAGTGAAGCTGGTAATGTGAAGTTGACGAGTAGCTGCTAATGTTGCGTCATACTACAGTACCGTAGGAAAATAAACAAGCGTCAAAAAGTAAATATTACTAAAAAAAACTTCAACTTAATTCCTAGCCATCACAAACAGCACTCAGAACCAGCGCTTCTACGCATCAAGAAACGCCGGCCATCGGCCTCAGGCCGCTCGGCCCCAGATCATCATCTCACTCTGCGTCCATCAAGCCTCCAAAACACAGAAGACCACTCCCTACCTACCCAGCCTCAAGCCTACATCCTCATCCAAAATTTCGAGTCTATATCCTCAGAGAGAAGCGCGCAGCGGGCAGCGGCCGGGGATATATATTAGAGGCAGGCCGGTGCGCTTGGCATAGGCCGCTGCCCCGGCGCGCTGACCCGATTAAAGTAATGACTCGGGAAGAGTTAACGAGATGATGGAGCCGATGCACCCGAGAGAAAGAAGCCAAGAGGGAGCGCGCAATGGAATCTCGCCGGCGTAATTCAGACGAATCGCACCGCGCGCTCGCGTGCGTCCGTTTATATACATACACACATGTATGGCCAAGCGTCGACTGAGTCAGTAGGCTATACGGCTTATGTAATTCCGGTGCGATCTGCCCGCGCGGAAATACCCCGAGGGGCCCGCTTTTGGAAAAAGCCGGCCGTGAGTCAGGCGTTACGCGACGATTACGATTCTCCGCCAATATATATATATATATAGGTCAAAGAGAACGCAGCGAATAATCGCCTCTCTCTGGGTAAATTTCCTCCAGAGCAGAATACACATAAAAGGAAGCCACGCAATCAGTCTGCATTGGGCCATCGTCGCCGCCATCAGAATTCAAGCCGGGTATATGCAGGACCCCCCGGAGCATGGCAACGCGCGCGCGGGTTCGCGTGCGCGGGTGGCAGCGCGCGCAAGGAAAAAGAGAGCGGCCGCACCGGCGGAATTAGGTCGATCAATACGCGGCCTGCGCTCTTAAATAGGTCAGGTGCACCGGTGCGCGCGCGCTACCGTCCGCCCTTTGGAGAGAGCGAATTCACTCCTCTATATATATGTAAGTGTGTGTGTATATACGTACATACGAGCGAGAAAGTGAACGTGTGTGTAATCCTATTTGGCTCTGCGAGCATGAGGTGTGCGAGCTCTTACTCTTAATTTTGCTCACCCCTAAGCGGATCTAACATCGAGGTGGACGAGAGAGAGAGAGCCGCACGTGCCGCCGGTCGATCGGCCGCGCCATTATGCAAATGCACGTGTATGGATTGCGCTACATGGTTAGCTGTGTATTTTTTTTTTCTTCGCGCGTGTGGAAGGGCGATATGATTGATAAGGAGAGGCAAATTTTCGGCTCCCCTGGGTAATTACCGGGCGGGGACCGTTAATGGGGGATTTTCGGAGCCCCGGGGTTTTTCCGTGAAAAATTTATGAAAAGATCGGCGTTATTTAGAGGAATCGCTATCTGCCGGCTCGATAAATAATAATGATTCAGGATGAATCAAGACCAGCGGTGCGGCTTCTAAAAAGTTTATATTCCACATAAAAATTTCAAACCTATATATTTTCTTTTCGACAACAAACAGCAGCAGCAGCTTCTTAATAACTCCAGAAGGAAGAATCACATTACACATAACTCGCAAACATTGTGCATACGTATATATAATTGCAAGAGCGCGCCTGGCTGCGTTTATCGCCTTATCTGGCGAGGAGTCGCCGCGAAGTGCAGCCCCGCGGCAATTAGACAGATGTCCTAATTCGATAAGCCCGCTCTCTCGCTCGCGCGCGGCTCGAATTCCAGCCACGAAAAAACGCCGAGGCGCACACACAAAACAATGCCGCATCGTCTTGCGCGGCCATCTCTCGTGAATTCCTCGGCTACTCGCGCCGCACGTATAAGGTAGCAAAGCAGCGGACTGCTGCAGCGAGAGCTGCCAGTGCGTTAATTGAGTTCAATCATCCTAATCTCGATTCAGGTCGACGATGCGGCTGTATATACACACGTAGCGAGGGTCTCGAGCTTTCGAGCCGAGAAATAAAGCCTGGGGGCACGAAGAGAGCGTGTAAGTCTTGGGCCAGTCGCGTAATAGCCGTAAACAAGCCGTCAAGGCTCCGGCCTTCGCTTCCGGCTCCCCTGAGGAATTCGCCGCCCGCGCGAGCTGGTCTAGCCGGTTGGGTATACTTCCTATTGTGTTTTATATGTGCTTTTCCGCTAGGCAGAGGTACTTTTGTCTGCTTAATCGCGGCCCTTCCTTCGACGGCTTTCATTAAGGGGACGCTCTTGAGGAGAATAGTCGGGTTGAGAGAATATTGGCCTTCCAGTGCTAGTTTACGAGCCTAAGAGATACAATTACATATTTATTTGCTGAGATGCATAATGAAAACGCTGATATAAGATGCTTCATAAGAAACCATATCCTTAATAAATTTCAACAATCCACAAAACGATCCACAACGAAAACTCATCGCACTCTTCCCTCCCTCCAGCGAACGCAGCCGCGTTTCCTCATCGCGCCGTCCCGCGCATAATCGCGCGCACGAATGCAAAAAACCCAGCGTCGCGCAACCTCATAAAAAAGCGGCTCGAAAAAAAAAAGAATAAGGCGCGACGCGCGAGAGAAAAAGTAGGTCGAGCCGTCTATCCTAGGCCAGCCATTGTTTACAGTCGCCTGCGCCGCTCGCCTCATACAAACGACCTAGGCCAACATATCGCGTCCGCGCTTATATATACACGCATTACACCTCGCATTAGAATTTGGCGAACGTAACAGTATATAAACCGTATACAAACGTACACAATCCGTTCACCGCTCCGCCCGTTATATACAGCTGGTGCGCCTCACGGAGCGGGCTAGGCATATATATATATATACACACACAGAGAGACGCATGCGATAAGGCTGGAGAGCGGAAAGAGAAGGTGAGAGGCGTACATACGCGCGTGTATGTACACATCATAGAGCCAGAGAGTGGGGAAAGGCTGCGCGCTGGCTAGAAAAGCCAGCGCCGGCTGGCTAGGTGGGACACACGGCGGCACACACAACCTAGACACGCTCGCCTAGCGCGCGACCTTGGCATGTTAGAGCGAGCGAGCGAGAGAGAGAGAGAAAAATATATGCCGGAGAGCCGGTCTATCTCGTAGCCGGCGAGTGCGCAGTTATAGAAAATATGCGTGGGATTCGCTGCTCTAGCGGTCGAAAACAGACTGACGGGGGGATAGATAGATAAACAGGGAATTCGTAATGGGCGATGCGCGCAACGAGCAAAATATATGACGCGTCTGTTTGCGATTGTGCTGCGATGTTGGCTGCTAGGAGAGAGCTATGTGTTTTCATTCTATGACTTGAGGTGTTTTTGTCCCGTAAGACTTTGCTGTTTGAGACGGTGATTATTTCGTTGCTGAATCTATGCCGGGGTTTGGCGTGTGGATGTTAAAGTTTGAACGGATGTAGTCTGGCTTGCGCAAGGTAAAATGCTCTTATCTCGGCGAGTCGCGGCGAAAACGGCGTTTTATAGAGAAGCCGAGGGAAATAATTCATAGGGCCTTCGGAGCGTAAAATTTCAATTATGAATCATCAACGCTGTCCTTGCCCGTTTAAAAACGCAGAGACGAGCCATCATCAATATTTGTTAGACCGGCGCGCTCCGTTACTATTTAATTCAACAATTTTTTATTCGTTAAAAAAGCATTTATTTCAATGACAAAGTCCACCTCGTCGACGCGCGATAACGAAATTCCCCGTCAAAGTGACATAATCCACAGGCCTAACCATCAATTAACCACACTCCACTCATATCAACCTCGTCGCAAATAAATACCATCATCTACTCGCCCATACTTCAAACCGAAAAAAAATCAGCTCTCCGCGCTCCAAAACGCAAAGCGATCGCTTTCTCACACCATCCCCACCTCCCACATACCCTCAGCCATTCTCACAATAAAACACTTTCACGATCCCGCGGCCCGCAAAAGTCGGCTATTACAACTTCCGCGTGCGCGGCCATCGCTCAAAGAGGCCAATGGAAAGTCACTGTCGTGGCGTCTTCGACGCAACAAGTACGTATATACGTACACGGAGCTTTACGAGCAATAGCGCTCTGGCGCGCGCGCGGCGAACGACACATACGCGCGCGTTACGTAAGTAGTAAGCGCGCGAGCCGGCCGGCTAGTTTCCGGGTCGCCGTACGAAATTCCGAGATTAATCGGCTCTCTCTCTCTGCTCGCGCGTCCTTGATGCAACGGCCATATAGCATTGTGCCAGAGAGCGCGCGTGCCGAGTGTATAAGCTCACTTTCCAACTGAGATCGCCGCTTGCATTCGTTATTACGCGCTGCAAGTGGAATTTTTTTCTCTCTTTCTCTCGCCTCGCTGGCGTTGATGAATATTCAGCTGTGCGTCGATTATTTTCCGGCGCGGGGTTCGGCGCTGGATATATTGCGATAGTATATCGATTCGATCGAGTGCAGCTCGTTTGGCTTAATGAGATATTATTACGAAGGTTTTTAATCTTTTTCCGAAACTTTTCCAATCCACCTTCGCTGCACACGGCTATATTCGGAAGTCGTTGCGCGATCCGCGCTGAAAAATCGTAAAAGCGATAGTGAACGCAGCGCGCGAGTTATGAGCGCGCGAAGAAGTTTCTCCTTCATTATTATTCAGTTTTATTGCCGCTTTTAATGCGCGAGTTAATTCAGCCGCTCGCGCTGCATTACTTTCACAGCCTTATATACGCGGCGGCGCAATCGCTTCCCTATCTCCGGGCCGGCGTTCGATCGCCAGCCTTCCGAAATTCCTCGCATGTGCAGGGGAGATATCCGTGCCGGCAATGACACGACTCGGGCTCGTCCTTGCGCTTAAGTGAGGCTTTTCGGGTGAGTTGATAAAGCCGCTTTTTCACTGGTATCTGGAAGACGTTTCGAGGCCTTTACTGTGCCAAATGTCGGATGAGGTACGTTGGGTTGTGAGCTTGAACGCTGAAACGGAGTGCGTGAATTCGCGAGAGCTGCAGAAATGAGTTGTATTAAGAAGAAAGAAGAAACAATCATCGAAGGGCTGCGTTCGATTCGACACCGTGACTATTTAGTTTCCCGTCAAGGTTAGAGCTTATCGAACCACGCGCAGGGAATCGATTAGCCCGTGCCCAACAATGAAGAGAAAAAGCCCGTTGTTCTTTTATATTCGACAATAATCACCCTCGTGCAAAGATTACAGTAGCAGCTCAGCCGCGGAGAAAGCGCGCGTAGCGTAAAAAATTACGCTCGAACCGCACGATAAAATCGCGACTGTTTGTCGCTTACAATGGATCCTCCACTCGTCCGCGTGTATACACGTTTTATCATTGCAATATCGTTAACGAGTCCGCATTACGTTACAGCGCGCACTCGAGGCGATAACAATATTATCTCGGCGCGCTCTCCCCGCAATTATGCTCAGCCGTGTAAACAGCTCTCGCGACTGTGTATTTTTTTAGTCAGGAAACTACGATCCGCCGCGATGATTTCAAAACCTCGCGCTGCACTCTCGACAATGTTTACCCAGCTCAATCTCCGCGCTCGAACTAATTAATCGCAAGCAATTATCTCCGGCTCGAAAATGAATTTCCACCCTTCTCAGCCAGCTCAGAAATGAATGAAACCCGCCGCGCGCGGCGGCCGCGTTACGAAAGCTCTCGCGCTCCATATACCCACTCTCTTCTCTCTCCCATCAAAAAAGACCACCTCCTCTCCGTATATACATATACACGCGTGCATGTGTATACGTGTGGCTTGCCGGGCTAGTGACAAATTGCGCGGGGTCGCTCGGTGCCAGGCGGCTCTGCTACTATGCCGCTTCTCTCTCTCTGCTGCTAGGGGGGGCCGAGAGAGCGAAGCTTGCGCGCCGCTGGCTCTGCCGGCGAGAATCGGGGTCGATCGATGCAGCTCTACTCGCTCGCGCGCGCGCAACGCTGAAAATGGGTCAGGTACACGGAACACATCGCCGCCTCCTGCCGCCTCCCCCCCGCCTGCGCTGCTTGGCTGCTGCTGCTGCCGGGTGAGCTCGCGCGCTCTCGTAAAAACTTTACGACGCCGGCTACGTTTGCACCACGGCGCTCTTACAGCGACGCTGCAGCGCGGGAGGGTTGAGCTTTCTGGGTTTCTTTTTCGCGCTTGGCTTTTGCCGGAGGTGTGTTGAGGGAGGCCTGTGACTGCGGCTTCTTTTCTTTTGGAGAGGAGAGTAGGTATGCGGAGAGAGAGAGAGAGCTTTTAGTGCGAGTGTGTTTTAAGCCGGCGAGCTTGCGGGTAGTAGGGGACGAGCGCCGCTGAAACGCGATACCCGCGACGAGCGGGCTTTCGTTTGGCTTGCCACGGATTTATTCTGGGTTATTGAGAGACTTTTCGGGGGATAAGTTGCTGCTGGTTGTGAATTATGCGGTCTGTGTCGGCTTGATGCGAGCTTGGAAAAGTGAAAGTCGATTGAAATAGAAATTGGTACGATCGGGATGGATTGGAAGGAAATTAATTTGTTTTAACGAGTTTTAATTCGTAATGCAATAACTTTTTCCCAAGCGGGCATTTATTCCCACAATGAAAGTCGGCGATGAATAAAAACCGTAGGTAAAATATGCCAGCAGCACATTTTATTGAAGCGAAGCGCCAGACGCTTCATTAAAAAAAAAATAGAACAGCAAAAAGCATCAGCGCTTACACAACAAAGCTCGCGCAGATATACCTCGCATGAAAAATCCTCTCTTGCAACCAGCTTCGCACAAAGAACGCACTCCTAAATAAACCCCAGCGAAAAAAAATACGCGCAGGGACGGACCCCACAGAGCGAGACATCAGAAGCAAAGAAAGCTCGTATAGAGACAGAGCTTAAAAAAAAAAGTGAGCGCGCGCACGAATGCGCCGCCGTCTACATATAACCCACGAGATGCGGCGAAGCTTTCGCTCACACAGAAACCCGAGCTTGCGCGTGTGTGTAAGCTCGCTCGCGTTGAAAAGCGGTCAATAGTGTAGTATACGAAAGGGGGAGAGTGAGCTTGCCGTTGGTTTTGGGCAGGGCAGCTCTTTCCCTCTCCCTCCACAAAGTTCAGAAAGCAAGAGCGAGAGCGAGAGAGAAAACGAGCGTGCGAAAGCTCTCGCCGGCTATATACGAGAACGCAACGCGCTGCAAGCTCGCTCTCTCTCGCCGGCCGGTGGGGGAGCGCGATTTTCATCCCGATATCTCGCTCTGCGGAGGGGCGCGCGCACGACTTAGCGGCAAGAGAGCGAGGAGGGGGGAGGAACGCAGCCGGCAAAGCTCTCGCTTCCGTGCGCGCGCGCATCGCGAAACTAGGACAATAGGTCGAGTGCAAGCGGCGCGGCGGATAGCTATAGACGCAAAGCCGCACGTGCACCAACACAGCGACAAGCCGGCCGGCTAGCTTGCGTATATATGCACACTATAACCGGCAAGCTCGTGTATAGTAACGCTCGTGTGCACGCGCAAGCTCTCCCCCACCCCCTCGACGCTACATCTATATATATTACAGATACACGCTTATATATATATACAAGCTGCGGGCTTTCGAAGCTTTTCTTATCGGCTCGCGCGCGAGCGAAGGACGCCCTCTCTCTCCCCCCTCCACGCGGCCCGCTGCTCTTATGCAACCTTCGCCCGACCTTTGCCGAAGCTTCTTGCCGGCCCGACACCGACATCCTTGCGCTTCGCCATACTTACACTAGCGCGCGTTCGTTATACACCCCCACCCCCCTTTCCGGCTCGTTGCCACCACCCTCCTTTTTCTTTAATATCGCGGAAAGGTTGGAGAGGTGGTAGGGGGGTGCAGTAGCGAGCGAGCTGTATACGACGCGGGAAATGTATTATCAAGCGGAAGGTGGAGGGGGAGCTTTAAAGCGGATCAAGACTTACGGCTGCTGTTACTTGGTTTTTTTTCTCTTTTTTTTTTCAAGGTTTGGAGGACGACGCTTTCAATTGTGCGGGGCGCTCGTTTGCGGGATTTCGCGGGGCTGTGGGCATTGATTTTCAGAGGATTGGCTCTGATTTTTCCTGTTTGCTCGTGGGATTGGGCTCTGGGGTTTTAATTCAATTTTAAAGTATCGAGCTTTTTCGAGGAGCTGGAAGAGTGTAGAGAAAGGTCGGATTGTGTAAAGCCTTTTTTGTTTAATGAAATAATAATTAACGATTGCTTACAGAGTTTCCGTCGTAACTCGCGCGCCTCTAAACTTTTCAGCTTTCTAAACTTTTAAAATAATTACATTCGCTTTCACGGGAAAGCTTATTTACAAATCTAATTTACCCAGAAGCACTTTGCCGCCCATTTTCCATGCCAATTAGGCCCCCCCGCCTCTTTGCGCAATTCTCAAACAACTTGCATTATTTTCGCATAAAAGACTCCCGAAGCGCCAACTCCGACCGATAAATCATTCCCAGCCTCGAAAGCTCGCTCTCAAGATCAACCCTGCTCATTACCCTGTAACCGTGACCATCTAAACTTGAAACGATATACCGCCCCCCTCTCATTCTTCCTACTCTCGAACACCAACCGCTTCTCTACCGCAAGACAAAAGCTCCATCGAACCTCAACCCCCGGCCCTGCACTCAACAGCGGCAATCATCAATCCTCCAGTCCCAGGCCAGCTCAGCTTTGAAAAAGAGTTTAAAAAAAAAAGTCGTTTGCACTGGCTGTTTATACAGCGGTGGCGCTCGCGGGGGGCGGCGGGCGCACAATGTAAAGTAGGATGTCGAAAATGAAAGTAAATCGGGTCAGGTCGCGGCCCGGCGTGTTAGTAGGAGAGCGGCGGCCCGTCGTCAAAGGAGCAGCTACCCTGGCCGTGCGCGCCGCTGGCTGTCCGGGTGACCCGATTCCGCGCGGCCGGCTTGGGGGTTAGTAGAGGAAGGGGCCGCAGCCCGTCCCAGAAAGCTCCTCTCTCTCTCGCTCGTCGGCTGCGGCCCAGCTTCCCGAGGAAATCGGGTCGATCCTGCGCGCAACCCGAAAACGGAATTGGTGTTCCGGGTCAGCCGGAAATCAGGTCGCTCGATCCAGGCCGCCCTCTCCCTGTGCGTGAGCGACTTTCCTCTCTCTCTGTCGCTCCTCCGTATACACACACACCGGCTTGCGGGGGTGGCTGATGCGCGAGCCGGTCGCCCTCCTCCCTCGCTACTCTCTCTCTCTCTCGCTCTCGCTGGAACTGACCCTGTATATTCTGACTGGGTAACCCGGATGCCGCCGCCGCCGCCGCCCCCTCGGCGAAACTAGGTCAATGCTCGCCCCTCCCCCTTTCTTTCTTCTCTCCACTGTCTGTGTGGGTGCGGGGCCGCTGTACACACGCTCCCCCGTGTATATACGTACGCGTGCAAGCACCCCCGCGCTTGCGACGCATCGCGACGTCGTTGCCACGCAACCTGCGCCAGCGCAGATTAAGGTCGATAGGCCCGTGAAATATGACGGCGCCAGAGCTACGTAGCAGCAGTATACTGTCGGAAAAAGGGGCACGCAATTGCTGTGCCGGTTATGGTACGAGTCTTCGAATCGTCCCGCCTGCAACTTATCGATCGCGCGCCGCGCGAGAGCTTTTTTCCTCTTTTCTCCCCCTCGAATTAGCTATCCCTCGGCGCTACTGCCGGCGCTTAGCGCGTTTTTCTCCCTGCCAAGGTTTTTCCTTGCGGGCCTGTTTTTCTTTGGCAGCGCCGGGGCTGGATTATCGATTCGCCGTCGGCCGGAAAATGCTGATTGAGAAGGGCTTTTTCCTTTGTCGAGTGGCTGGAACAGATATCTGCGGGATGGTTTAGGTCGGCCGCTACTTTGTTTTCCGCGCGACCCTGCGGGGAGGTCGAATTTATGGTGATAATATGGGGAATTTATGGAGGAGGACGGAACGAACGGGGAATTTCATACCTTATTTACGAAATAATCCTGATTATCTCTGAAAAATTGGGCTATTTCGAATAGACGCCACGCAAATATACACTCGATCAAAGCATCTTCCACTTTCATTAATCTCCGCAAGCTCGCACTATACCCACCCGACCACGACACGACATCACAATTAACTCGGACTAAAAGCAACATCGATGCGTCTGATCACCCGTAACAACCTCGCACACGTAACATATACACATCCCGCATCAGGCCTGACACAAAAATAGCCACGTTCTCTACAACCCGTCCGCAAGCTCATCTCTATCACCGCAACCAAGCCGCCAACGCGTCGAAAGGGTTTAAATTAAGACGTGCCCACGCTCAGCGCCGATCGTTTTTCCCTGCGGAATGTTTGCCCGCGCGTACTGAAAAGTGAAATTGAATAATGACACACGCGCGCTTAGAAGCGAGCTCTCTTGCTTATGCCACGCCCACGGCGCGCGACCTTTCATTGTGCATTGCCCGTAAGTGTGAGCCTCGCTGTGTGAGTCTACCAGCTCATGGGGATATATATACGCGTTCGATTATGCAAGCCACCTCTCGTGTGGGCGCAGAGCTATTGCAGCGCAGTAGCTCTACGGTTTAGTTTTTTTTCTGGATTTTCCTCGAACGGCTGGTTTCCGATCGAAACGATGATGATAATGGTTTTTTTTCTCTTGTTCTTTTTTTAATTGAGCTTGCGGCGTTTCGCGATGGCTCGCGTGCTGGCTCCGGGACGAAGACAAAGGAGGGTCAGAGTGCAGGCTTATCTTGTTGACTATTTCATGATAGATTCAATTACGTGCGTGCTCCCTGCATGTAGCGCTCGCCTATATCTCTCTGCTTTGTGCGTCTGCGAGATAAGCCCCAGCTATCCTCGTTTATCATCGTATCAAAACTTTTCTCCAATTTTCTTTTCCTATATAACAATCATGAAACTTGGTCATTAAAGCGAAGCTTGTCTCCTGTAAAACGAAGAGCAGAATTAAAAGCCACAGCCCTCGAGCACATCTCGAGCCAACCACAAAAAGCTCGATCTTATAAAATAATCCAAGCCCGCAGCGGAAAATTCATTTCCACCCTCTCCCAGCGTGAAAAAGCGAGGAAGATCGCGCTTGAAATATTCAGGTCACTCCTGTTGGCGAGATAGCCCCTTTGGCCGGCGCACTAGCTCATGGGGGTTCGCCCGCCCCGCTTGTGTGTAACCCAGTTTTCATCCTCTCGGCTCTGCTTGGCCGACCCAGTTTCCACTCCCCGGGAATTCCAGGCGGTATATGCGCGGGCCTCTCTCTCGCAGAGCCGGCGCTGCCAGCTATATACGCGCGCCGCGCGCCGCGCTGCATCGCGACCCATTTTGCACCTCTCGCGCGCCGCGGAGCGCGTGTCACCAGTTTCGAAAGAGGCGCGCGTAAGCGCGCATACAGCTCGATTAGCGCGCGATGCCGCATCGCTATTTTTAAACACGCGCTCGCGCTGCTGCTGGCTCTCGAGAGAGAGAGAGAATCGCCATGCGAGACTGAGCGGCGACGATTGCTGAGCTGCACTACTCTGGGTTAAGCTCGACTCTGCCAAGCTACTCTCTCTGACGAGCAATCATGTAAGATTTGTTGGGGATAGCGCGGTTATAGACTGGCTGCTTGTGAGACTGTGAGCTTTTAGCGCTTATGGGTGTTTACTCTCTTTTTTTTTGCTCGATGTTTGCGTTAGATTTGTTTACCGTGGGGGGCGAGTTGAGTGTGTCTAGCTGTCGTAGAGTACATAGAATAGCTAACGAGATTGGAATGGTCCCTCGCTCCTGCGAAAGCTCGCAATTCACTGTTTTCATTCCTCCCCTCGCTTTTTCACCCGTCCAAGCCACGGATCTATTTCGATCTCCATTCCCCGAGGTAATAAAAAGAATTCAAACGTTTCACGCCTGCAGCTCGTAGGCGTAATAGTCACATCTCAAAGGCCGGCTGCACCAAAGCTCCCCTCTAAAAACACGCAAACACAGCAAAACCATCCATTCCACGTAACTCTCAGAAAAAAAAGGCCAAGCCGGCCTGTAGGTATATAAGGTCGCAAGGCTCATCGTCGGGTGCTAGATACGGTATGTAGGCGCAGAAAAGCGAGCCGGCCGGCTGCAGCGCGGCCTCAGCGCCGCGCGCGCTGCACAGGCTGTCCTCGTGCTCTTTTAATCGCGAGGCAACACAGTAGCAGCTCGCCGGCACAATGCAAGCCAGTATAAGGTTTAGGTTAAGTGCTTCTCGCGCGCGACACTGACCGCCTCGCGAAATACACTCGTATAGATATATATAAAAGAGGCCTCCTTTGTCTTTTCTCGAGCGACGCGCATCCTTCGATTGTCTTGAGACTGCGCCGTATGGAGATTGTGGATGTGTGTGTAGGCTGTGTTGAGCCTTTCAAAATTCCGGGCGATGCTTATCTGGCCGCGTAAGCAAGGACTTTTTTGCATTCCCCGAGCGCGCGCGCGAGCCTCGCTCTTTAATGGCTGCATTGTCTCTGCCCTCGCGCTCTTTATTTCGCCGGATTTAAGGAAACGTACGAGTGAACGGTATGATATTAGTTTGCCAAAACAAAGGAGCTGCGCTTGCGAAGGTCGGCTTCCCAGAAGATCAAGATCGCATCCTAAAATCAGCAATTATTAAAAAACCTCGCTTTGTCCATATTTCGGATGTCCGAAGGTGCCCCTCTATGGGAATCCGTCAAACCCACAATCCCGCGAATCCCAAGCATCCAGTTCCTGCTGCCACGGCCGCTTATATACACATTCATCAGAGTCGGTCCAGCGCAGGTGCGCGCCGATTACAATCCTGTCTTACGCGCAATACGAGAGATCAGGAAGAAGGGCCCTCGAGGCAGAAAGCGAAAGGAAGCGCCGAGAGCCCGGCGAAAAAAAAGCAAAGCCGAGCCTTTCGAAATCCAGCTTCTCACGGCCGCACACCGAAATCTGGTCCTGGCTTTCCTCCCCTCCACGCACGCGCTTTTTTCTCTCTCCTCGCCGGCTACTTTCTTACCCTCGGCTCGCAATTAGGCCGCGGGCGTATGCATATGCCGGGCTCTTTTTTCCTGCGACGGCCGATTTTGAAAGTCGACGAGTCTCTGACGGATGTGTGAGAGAGCGATATACAAAAGCCGTGTGTGCGAGAGAGCCAATATCGCGTGATATGCGTGCAGGAGATGGTCGTTAGAGCCGCATGGCCGCGTGAAAGTTTCTTTTGAAACTTTTTCTCGGCGCGCGCTGCAGTTTGAGGAAAATTATTCGATTGTCGCAGGTGCGATTCCCGGAAGAAAATAATCATGCAGTTGTAACTAACGTCAAGCCCAAGCCGGATTGATCGGGACGAGGCTCGCTTTCAGAGCCGCCCTTCGTCAAATTAGCATTTCGCCATAACTCGCACAATGCTAAAACGTAATGGCTTGTCATTAAAATTTACTCGGCTTGCAACAGGAGCAGCTCTCGCATTTAAAAGCGGCATTAGACTAGTTTCGTTGAAAGGAAAAAAGGCGAGAGCAGGAGGAGGGGGGGAAAAGGAGCCTTAGCTCTCGTCAATAGACCGCTGGCACAGTTTTGCAGCGTCTTAAAAAATAATAGAGCAACACATAACGCAACGAGGGTAAAGATAGTTATGGGTGTTCGCGGGAAACTCGAAACTTTACGAGCCTCGCGCTCTGCGCGCGGGGGCCTTAATGCCTTTCCCGGAATAATCGGGCGTAATTTGCGCGACCTCGCTCCTAGGACATACGTGCACAGACACACAGAGACTCGAAGTCGCGTGCCGCTCGATACATATACAATGCGAAAAGTGGTATGGCCGCGTATGACACGCGCTGTGTACGTGTGCTCCTGCATTTCAATTTTAGCGGCACTTTTTTTTACTCTCGGAGCTACGCTTAATTATACGGGCGGCGCACGGGCTAAGGTAATGGCCGTATGCATGCAGCGAGCCAAGCGGTGAAAGTAGGACAAGGAGGGCCTATATCTCCGTCTCTCGGTTCTCCTAAAACTTTGGCTTTCGTTTTCTCGCGCGAGCGCTGAGCGATAAATTTTTATCTAAGTGCGCTCATTTTTTTTCCGACTACAGAGATATATGCGACGGGAAAAAACGTCGCCCCGGGCTTATTGGAGACGACGTTTTCCTCGCGCTGGCTCGTGAAAATCAAAGTTGCGGAAGTTCCACTCCGCTCTGAATAATTTATAAGCTTTACCCATCTAGGCTAATTTAAGTGACCAGCCCTTACATTTGTTCTCTCTCAATCAAACAAAAGAACCCAAACCAAAAACATGACAACTATAAAGAAATTTTCTCTTGTTCAGGTCACGAAAACGAAGGCCCAGCTCGAGCAACGACTCGGAGCGCTCGTACAGCGGCTACAACGAGCGCTCCTCGTCGGCGTCGAACCAGCAGAACACACGGGAGGCCTACATGGACGAGTGCTCGGCGGCCATGGTCCTCATGTCCCTATCGACGCCGCCCAAGAATCCCTTGCCACTTCACTGCCAACAATTATACGGTAAGTCATTCCCTCGTCATCCGCCGTTCAAAGAAACTAAAGCAGATTGCTCATACAAGCTGGTATGACGATTACCCCCCTAATAATCTCCCATTGTTTTATATATACATAACGACAGCCTCGCGGTCCAAACGTTCCATATCTCTCCGCGCGTAATCATCCAACTGACTCAGGCGTGGGAGTAGCGCCGGAAAACTCGCTGATGATGATGACGATCGCCCGCGCCTAGAATTCCACGGCTCCGCTCTATTTCCAGTGCCGCGCCGGCCTTGAAAAGCCTCCGTGGAATTCGCGCTTTGGATTGCCGCCGACGTGCGACTCTCTCAGCGAGCCCGTCCGATATATTTTCGCCAGAATTTCCAAACCCAGCTGGAATGCATAGATGAGTCACGGATATGCATCGGGACTTGATATCGCGCGATTATGCGCGGCTGGCTCGTTTTCAACGCCGTAATTGATCGGAATTAGCATGCTAATACCGGTCTTATGCACCGGCTGTTATTATCCTTGAATTTAAAATCGCCATAAATCTCGGCATATCGCGAAACGCTGGCTGATCGAATTTTCCTCTATTTACACTGCTCGCCGCAATCGCCGGGAATTGCACTCGAGCCTCGTTATTTACCCACGCCCAGAGCTCCATATATATCTGCTTTGCTTTCTATATACATAAACAAGCCCTCCCCAAGCGCAAATCGATAATCAAACGTAAATCCCCGCAGGATCATGGGACAGCAGCAACGGCGTGGTGGTAGGCTCGCCGGGCGTAGGCGGCACCTCGAACAGCAGCAGCAGCAGCAGTGCCTCATGGCGCAGCGGCACCCCCAGCCCGCCCCTCAGCGACGAGGGCGCGCTCAGCGGCAGCAACAACAGCGGCGTCTGGCAGAACGGCAGCAATAGCAGCGTTCACCTGTCTTTACACCATCACAATTACCATCATCAGCAACAGAATCCGAATCAGCAACAAGCGCACAATCAGCAACAGCAATACTGTCAGCAGACTCAGCAACAGCAGCAGCAGCAGCCGCAACCCCAGCAGCAGGTATACCACCAGAGGACAGGCGGCTCCTCGTCGAGCAGCCCCAACTTCACTTATGACGAGGGCATCGTGCCCGATCTCGACCTCGATCGACCTCGCAAAAAGAAGGTTTGTATCGGGGTTTGTGGACTTGATTGTCCACGTAGTCGCATTTTTTTAATACAGCTTTTTCACGCTTTCGTTCGCGGGAGAAAATAATGCTGCTTTTGCCATATTTGAATTGCTAAAGTGTTTTTCCGTAAAATCTCTTACGTATGTGCGCTCGCGCGCGCACGTGGATAAACAACGCGATTGTTCGCAGCGTGCGCAGTTCTCTCTCTCCTCTCTTAACGTAATCCATTAGGCATATCTTATTACACAACGAATAATTTATGAACGAGCCTCGGGAAACTGTGTCAAAACACGACGGCGCGCCGATTTTTCATCCTGTCAAAATACCAATTAAACTTTCTCATTATCGCACTGCGCGCGCGTACACGCATCCGCCTCGCCGTACACACACACACACACACACACCTCTCCAATCGCGCGCCGCTATCGCGTTAACTCCTAGACGCGTGTTTACACGCCGACTCCCGCCGATTAATCACTGTTAAAAAATCCATCCAAGGTCCCTCTCCCTCCCCCGCAACCGCCCACTTTTACATACATACAGGCGTATAAAAAAAGGCACGGCCCTACAACACGTATACATCTTCCGGGGCGCGCGCGCGCGAGAGAGCCAGAGAGCTCAATTAGCGCCGATAAAACTCGCGCTCTCTCGCGATTACGCAACGAGAGCCACGCGAGGTGGGGGACGAGAGGAGCGCAAGACCTTGGCGTAGTCGAGCACACACACGGAATAGCTGCACGCTCGTGACGCGATATAGCCCAAAGCCGGCTCTCTCGACGAGCGAAATTTAGTCATTCAGCGCCGGCTGATTTTCCGTTCTTTTTTTTTGGTTTGTTGATGAGGTACCGCGCGATGCGTGACGTGTGATTAGGTTTCAGCTTTTTTTTTTTTGAATTGGGAATCGGGGTCGGATAGGTTAGTGCTGTGGATTAGCGCTCGCTGGCTTTTTCATGTTGGAAATGTATTTTTGATTGGTTATCGACAGCGAGTGTAGGAACGGTAATGTTCCGATAAAATCAGCATGAAGTTTATGTTGCCGGCGTTAATTAACTTTCCCATTTCAAAAGCTTAAATTAAATTTACTTCATCTCGAAGCTCGTTTAATATTCAAACGCGCCCGACTAGAGCCGATAGCCGGCCTCCTAAACTCGACTTTTCGAAAGTCACTTTTTACGCCAGACTCGGAGAAAAGCTAACGGATCCGATGCACAGATACGCAGAAGTATATACACACGCGCAAAGCGAACAACGAGGCCCGGGAATAAAAAAGCGCCCGGCAATTGGCACTTTCACTCGCAGGCCAAATTGTTTCATTCCGCGTCGCTCGGAATTATACACTCCGTTTTTCGATCGCGCGAGATCCAAAAATGTCGATCGAATTGCGTGCAGACACGGAACCGATACTTATCCTAGCTCCTCGGCTGCAGATTTCGCCCGGTGTATAATGGCTAATTGAATCGATTCTAAAGCGGCGGGGGGAAAAAAGCCGGGCTTTTGTTGCCGCAACTTTCTAGCCGCTCGAAAGGAGCTCGAGTTTCGCAAAATAAAAAGGTGAACGAGAAGGAAAAAAAAGGGTCGAATTAGCGCGCTGTGCCTGATACTTTCAATTGTTATTAAGTTTCTAGTAGTTGACATAATTGGTGGATCGGCCGGCTCTCTCGATTGCAAAAAGCGCATTGTTTTTCTCCCCTCGAGCGGGACTATAGATCGGCCCCGCTCGCCGCGCGGCGATAAAACCAGAAAGGCTCGCTGAATTTTTACTTAAAAATTTAATGACACTGCTCTCCCTCATCGAGAACAAACCCAGCTCTAACCCGCAGAGTTGCGCAACGCCAGCTCCATCCAGTACAAACGCTGTAATCCAACACAAACGGAAACATCCAGCTTCTCCTCGCGATTCCCCCCGAAACACACACACAGCCTCGCAGTATCCAATTTCCGATTGTGTCCAGTAAGCTATACCCGTATAGAAAAACCGGCTGCGAGCTCGTCCATCATTCCACACAACTCCGGCATATCCGAAATACACTCGCGTGTAGGCGCGCTAAGTGACGTAACGGCGAGGCCGTCAAGCCTCGCGGAAAAACCGTTCCGCCTATTACCGAAGACGCTCGGCTGCAGAGAGCCTCTCTGTCTTATACACGTATATATATATACATACACGGCGAGTTTCGTAAGCCGGAGAGGAGCGAAGAGTTATCCAACTTGCCGTGCGATCGCGGTTTTTCGGCGGCCCGCGGAGAGCGGGCTAAAATTAGCGAGGCGCGGCCCTGCACCTCGCGCCTCCGGCCTCTAGAAATAGCAGCCTCTCTACTCTTCTGCGGCACGATTTCGTGGGATGTGTGTGTGTGTGTGTGTTGGGGGAGAGATCGTGTGGGAGAGCTAGACTAGAGCTATCCCCGCGCCCTCGGAATTTTTTTTATAGAGCCTACTCTCGATCCGCCGGATTACGACGCTTTGCTATGTCTGTCTGCTGCTATTGTTTATCGTACGCCTGGCTATATCTAGTTTCTAAAATATTTAGTATGCATGTCCCGGTGAATTAACGATCCCCTTTTTAGACGCACTCTAAGAATGCGCACCTGCCCCAATCCTAGAAGCACATCTAAAAATTGCACGCTCACGATTTCCACCTTCAGCGAATCATTAATCAAAACTGTCTTTCCCAAGGAGAAAAAACAGCTCCACTGGATTCACCTTAGCGCTCGTATTTTTCAGATCCGGTGTAAGGTCGACAACGAGGATGAGGATTACAGGCACAGTCCGCCCTCGACCAGCTCGCCACCCGCGACGAGCTCGCCGGCCGGCAGCACCGCCGGCGGCTCGCCGCCCAACGCCGTCCGAACACCGCTCACCGACATGCCGTCTAACGGCCGACCAAGCCCGCCGCTCACCAACGATGTGGTAAGTCTCAATGGATGGATTATGACTTTTGTTTAGGTTGTGAGTTGAGCGAAAAATTTTGCTTATAAAGAGGAAACTTGAACTGCTGGATGGATTTAGGACCGTTGTTTAGATTTTCAGGAATTCTAACTGCCGGCGGTTCTATAAACATAGGAAATTTCCCATGAAAACATCGGCTAGCGCAATCGGCTCTCAATAACACGAGAGCCTGGCCCTCCTAAAAATACAATGCTCGAAAAACAAAACAAAACGGGTTTATCGTCGCCGTAATCTGTCACGATAATGACTCTCCGAGCACTCGACGAGCCCGGCGAATACATCCCCACCATCGATTAATACACGATCACACACACACAGAGAGCGAATTCTCGCTAGATCGTTACTCAACGCAATCTCGCCTCTTTTTCTCCAATTTTTACGCTCGCGTTTTTCAGCCTCTGTACGTTACGAAATATCCAGCTCTCGCGCAGGAAATGACAAAAGGCGCATCTAACGTATGTGTGCACGCTCAGCGCTAGGCTATAATAGCAAACAGGTTACGGCACAGAGAGAGAGAGAGAGAGAAGCATACGTACACGTACGTATACACACACGTGTAATTGTCGCCCGTGAAATCCGAACTCGCTGCATGCGCGGCCGCGAGATTAAGCGCTGCGTGTCGTTCAAGGTCGAGATCGCGCTAGCTTCTCTCTCTCTCTCTCGCGCTACGCTGCTATATAATTTCGCTATCGCGAAGCTTTTTCCGAGCGCGTAAGACTTATGGCTTTTTAACTGGCTGTGATGTAGCCGAGGTCCGGAATTAAAGTGGTTTCCGGTTACGCCGGGCCATGTATGACTGCGAAGGGCAGCGTGACAGGTAGTTTTTTTCGTAGCTTTGAGAGTCTTTTGTTTTTAGAGCGGTCTGAAGTCCAAGGTCCGTGGATATGTTAATCTATACCATCCACGCGATGGCGTTGCGTGAAAAATTTTCTATTCGCGTGTGTGACTCGCGCCCGAAATTCCGACAATCGGTTACGATTATCTGTATAAGGTAAAAGCTTGCGCGGCATTTTTGGCATTCAGTCCATGTATGTATACGTTTTGAAAAAAACTCCGGTCTCATTGGAAATTACTCGCTCACGAAAACTTCGAATCCACTTTCCTTTATGCTAAGCGAGAGCTATACGCCTACGTTTTTCACGCGGCGGACCGGCTTGGAGCGCGTTTCCCCGGCGCCGGTTTCGAAAGACAGCTCGAAAACTGCGACTTTTTCTTAATGCGCGCTGCGCTTACGAAATCGAGAAAAAGCCGAGAGCGCGGGGCCCAAGGAAAATCCTAAAATAGGCTAAGCTAATATTCCCCTCCGGAGGCGCATGCCAGTCCACGTGTCGGCTCCGTGATGAACGCGAGCTGTTAGAGAGAGAAGACTTAGCCGCGCGGCGGAAAAAAATTTTAGAGAGAAATTAGCGGCTGCCGGCTTGAATATACACCGAGGTGATTACGAGGCATCGCGTGTGAAAACTTCATCGGCTGGAAGTTTTTTTTATCTAATGACTTAACTAGTTTATTCGTTTCAGACTTTTTTTGTTAATTTTACTGGCACTAAACGTTCCGTGATGATGTATCAATATAACCATCAGCTTCGACAAATGCATAAGTAACGTTCGAAACCCGCAAAAAGTATATACTCAAACACGAATAAAAACCAAATTTCATCAAGATCTCAGCATCTCCGCAGCAAACTCCAGCGCCGACATTACCGAAATTCAATTCTCCGCACTAGACCGGCTGCACAATATCCTCTCCATATAGAGCGCGGAGGCGGCGGCTTAGCCGCTGGTGCAGTATATATCGCGCTTCCTCGTTCTAGCCGGCTCTCTGCCCCCTCCCACCCTCTCTTCTAGATGCACTGCGCACTCTCCCACACGCGGACGGCACAATTACGCACACACACAGAGGAAGCAATGCGCGCATGCGAGCTGCTGCGCCCCTTGTCCTCCACTATACCACCACCCACGCACAGCTATATTTCCCCTCCTCCCGACCGTCTAATGGTTCTCCAGAGAGGAGAGAGACATTGGACTGACCTTGCCGCATTGTTGCACAGTGATGGATGCTTTTTTTGTGGAAATAAGCGCGAATCTAGCTGCACGCGCGCGCTGACACTGTACACGCTTTTTATTTTACGTTTTCTTTTAAAGAAAGAAAAAAGCCGATGCCATTAATCGATGTATTCCCGTAGGAGCGCATTTTTCAAAGTGCGCCGCGGCGAGGTTGTATCAACGCGCGCTTGCGACAAAGAGACGGAATGCAATATGGCGACGGCCTTTCGAGGAAATCTTACCGATGCGAGATCGCGCGGATGGAAAATTCGATTGGAGAAATACTTTACTGAATAATTATAAACGAGAATCTAATTAGAATAGAGACAATACCATCGGCAACTAATAATCGAAAGCTCAAACCAAACGCGTTCCCGATCAAACGACAAAGCAACGACGCAGTAGTTCACCGCGAGCTCCCAAAGCTCCACAATAGCGAGCCAGCGCTGTATACAAATCTTCAGAGTCATGATCTTCAGTTGACGATCTTCAGGGCATGAATCTTCAGAGCATGATCTTCAGAGCATGATATATCTTCAAAAGCTGAAAACAGCCGCAAGCACAGCCCGCGTGCAGCTCCAGCCAGTATCGCAAGCTTCTCTCAACTTGGCGCTTGCATATCGCAAGCCTTCCTCGCTCCCAGCCCGAGCTGGCGCGCGGGGTGGGGGCAGGCGTGGCGCGCGCGCGCGCGGGCACACACACAGCTCTGTACATCGGTGCATCGGTGCCGCTGCTGCAGTGCAGCCGTCGGTGACGTCAGTGACGGCGGCACGTGTCCCCCCAGCTTGGCCAGCTAGAGCGAAGGACGTGGTGCGCGCGCGGCCGGGAGAGTGGAGGGAAATACTAGAGTTGCCGCGCAGAGAGCCAGAGAGAGAGAAGCGGAGGTGGGGTGGCCTTAAGGTCACCGCGGCCCTGACTGCACGCGCGTGCAGCTCTAGCCGACAAAGACAGACTGCACATGCACTCTCTCTCTCCTTCTTCCTTGCACCCGCGCCTCTCTATGTACCTATATACTCCACCTCCCCCTCCCCTCATCCGCACACGCGGAAGATTTATTTCTAGTTCCGCCTGGCAAAGAGCGATGTGCATGCATGTATATAGAGGGAGGCGGGGGGAGGAGGGCCGGCTCCGCGCGTGCATCGGCAAAAGCGCATATATAGCCGGCTACTGCGCCGCGGCCGCGCGGGCAAGCCAGACTTTGGCCAAGCGGGTATAATAGAGACGAGCCGGCTGCCAGCCCGGCCAGCTCGCGGCTTTTCCGGTTGCTAAATATGCGCGAAAGCTGGGAGTATGTTTTTGGAGAGTGGAAAATATTGGGGGCTTGTTAGAAGCGAGGCCTGATTAAGACCTGATTCTGTGGATGTATATATAGGCGGGGCTTGGAAAGCGGTCGAATTAGCGCTGGCTTAACGGCCGCGGCGTTTAATTGCGGGCGTAAATCGCTGAATTCCTCTTATTACAAGATAAATAAATTCCTCGCGATGTTAACAAAGTTTTATTGCCAGGATTGAGTGGCTGCTGGATTGGAAAGCGCGCGGCTAGCTCGGGAGTAAATTGCATATTTTATTAGCCCCGCGCTGTAGTGTTTTTATTTAAAATAATACGCTTGTATAAATTTTCGAGCGCGAGTTTTATGGGAGTCGCGCGCGCGATCGATGAAACGAGCAGCGAGCGCAGTTTCCATTTTAAAATATTTATCCAAAGCCAGAGTATTTATACAATACTTGCAGTTTTTCGCAAGGATGTATATACATCACCGTCCGTCTCTGCGCTCGGACATTGTATAAGTTTAATTTCTTTCGCGGAACTCCATGAAATCCCAGAAGTCACGCGTAGTTGCATAAAAATAACGCGGCGCCCGATCTCCTTTGTACTTTGAAACGCTGTCCCGGAACGTTAACAACTACGGAATTCACGCGGGTATTTGGTAAACGTTTTCGTAACGCGCCAATCGAACTGCATTGCGAAAGCCAATGGCGGCGCGCGCTCCTCGTAAATTTAACTTTTCACTTGGCTAAGCAAAAATTCGATTGTCTCCAAAGCTGAATTCGTCCGCTGAGAGCCGCTTTTATCTAAGGATACCGATCCTCGGCCAACGGTATCCGATTTTCACGTTACGCCCGCACTTTTCCAAACTTTTCACGCGTATCGAGAAAACTTCTCGACCGCATTGTCTGTTTTTTTTTTCGTCCACCGCGGACACAATGAAATTTTCCCTTTTAATGAAATTTTAGAAAGTCGCGGACGGCCGATTCCCGCGCAACGCACAATCCGAACCGGAATATATATACATCCCTTTCTCGATTTTCCGCCTCTGCTCCATGAGAAAGGAAAAAATCTCGCCACAATGCGAACAAGCCGCTTTCCCCTCTCCCGGAAGTCTCTCCAAAAAGCCGTGCGTGAATGCAGCCTCGCGAATTTTTGCGCATACACATCCTCTCCTAGAAATTAAATGCCGTTGCGTCAAAGAATTGGGGCTTTTGAAACGGTACCCAGAGCTGCGCTTTCCGTTTTCGGAGCCGAGCCCGCGTATACACACAGGCGAGAAAGTATCCGGCCTCACCTACACACTTTACGTATCGCCTTTTTATTACGCTCCTGTCACAGGGCGAGCGTCTGTTGTTTTTTTCTCTCTCCTTTCGTCAACGGTTTATCGACTGTGAAATTGTAAAATCCGCGCGCTCGCCTCGTTGAGCCCGATTAACATCGCACTTGAGCGCGGCCGCAAAAAAAGGAAGAGTTTCGGCGCGCCGCGATGACATTGCGAAAGTGCGTGGGCGTAGGCGATGAAAAAAAAAAGAAAGAAAAGAGGATGCATCGACGAGCGTCGGGCACCGTTAATTCAATTCATTGGCTTTTTGAATGGCCGAGTCTCTCGTGGCTTCATTCAATCGACGAGCCCGCTTACTGCGCAGTTTTATACGTATACGCCGCTCGATTGGAAATTATTTTTATCTCTGCTCGAGAGCGAGGCGTTTTTAAATCTCGCGTCGAGCCTGATCTCTGCTAATTGAGTTTTCGTTAACGCTGCAGGCCGCTACACTTGCTGACTTGCGCAACGCCTCGTCGAATTGAATTGTAAAGTCCCACCTCGATTTTTAATAATCGACGCGGCCCTGGAATAAGTGTATTCATAATCGAAAAATTATGGCTAAGAGGCACTTGACGTAATAAGCGCGACGCGCAACCAGCGAAAAAAAAACCGAAACAAAAAAAAAACACCAACAGCTGAAAAAAGCCGCGTAAGTATATAAATCATAATGCAGTCGCGCGTCGGCGCTTACATAACTCCGCAATCTCGGCTCTCCCGCGAGATAACCGAGCGCTCGAAACGCATCCAGAAAATAATCAATATTAACCGCCGAGAGAGAGAGAGAGAGAGAGAGAGCCAGCCACGCGCGCGCATCGCCAGGGAATAAAAGATCAAGGCCACTTGCGCGCTCGAGCATTTCCCGAATGCCGTGCCAATAAATTCGTTGCCCGCTCGCGCAGCTGCAGAGCTCTCTTGCCGCAGTATCGCTCCTATACCATATAAACCCACACACACACTCACCTATATATCTACATATCCGCGCATTGTGACACGCGCCTCGTGTTCTTACGCAACGAGCTCGCTATTGCGTAATGCACGCAGAGAGCGAGCGGGGCTTTAAGCCGCCCGGCAACAGGCGATGCAGCGCGCTCGCTGCGCGAACAGCTGATCGAACTTCATTGTCGCGCTCGGCAGTGAGCAAGGACGCCGAGAGAGCAGAGCGCGCGTGGGGCTGTTAAACTTCGCCGAGTATGAAGCGCAGGCGCGAGCGCGATCTTTGAACTTCGCGCGCGCTATATAGCCGAGTCCCTCTCTCCTACTCTTCGCCTCGGAGCTTCAGTCTCGCGGCCAGTGGGACGGTCAATGGACCTGGCTTCGCGCGCTTTTTCTCAAGGTTTCGCGCGGATTTCACTTCGGCGCGTTGATGCTCTGGCTCGGAGCTTTTTTTTATTTTTGGGCGAGAGCGTGGGTGGAACGGTGCTTGGCTGTGGGTTTGTTTCGCGCCGCGGCTCTTGTTTTCCCTTTATTTTCGGGGGTTTGCTTGAGCGAGCGTCGGTTTTTCACCTTGGCATTGCGAGCTTCATTGTCGAAGTGTATATATAGGAGCGGTGTATTATAAATCGGCACGATGCGCGAGCGCGTATATAGCTCGAGCCTATAGCGCTGCGAGCGCTCGTGCCAAGTATTCGTAGATAAAAAAAAAAAAGTTTACCACCCGTCATTATTATCGCTGGCTCGGTGAAGTTCAGGGCTACTCGCTTATATCGCTACGCTGTTTGAACTGCCATTTCGCAAGCGAATCGAGCTGTTTGCACGCTGAACTATGTATACATAATCCGATTAAAGCGAAACGCTCACGGCAAAGCCAAAAACACCTGACCGAAGAAAAAAAAAACATGCAGCCCGCATTCCCTGACCGCCGATTCGCAAACACGAAAACAAAAAACCGACCACCTTTCGTTACATCAGCCTCACGGCCTCCATACAACTATACTCATAGACAAAGGTCAGAAACAGCCAGCGAATCTCGCAATGTTTTGGCGGCTGCGGCTCGCCTTATTAGGCAAGCGCAGCACGCGAAAATCGACGACGGGGGCCGCAGAGAGAAAGAAGGAAGCAGCCGTCGCTCAGGGATAGGTCGGGGTCCGGCTCGTCTCTACATAGCCACAATCCACCTCTCGGCTCTCTT
>UELX01000163.1:0-113847 GCA_900480035.1 Eupelmus urozonus | reverse complement strand
TTGCGTTCTAAAGACGTATTGCGGACGTCACGTCTTTTCTAGAATCTCGGAACGCGGAAAATTCACGACGTATCAATCTATAGATATATTTTTCTACCTTGTATAAGATATTGCGGTATTCCAAATTTCCAAATGGCGAACTACGACTGAATGTAAACATGGTTTGATGCATGTTTAGCCGACGTTTACTCTTTTAGTATATTTTGAAGTAACAAGCCAATTAAACAACGTGAGTATTTTATTCTTTTATACATCTAGTAATTGTTATTTTCAAACAAAACTTAAGACAGGTACTTTTGTAAAATTCCGGCAATGCGAACTTTAGAGGTTATAATGAAGTGTCTTTACTTACAACATTCAAAGTTTTGTTTTGCGATAACGTTAATAAACAAGAGATAATCTTTAAATATAATATCAATTGATTTTTATATTCTAATAGAGTATAATATAAAAGATGTATTATTTATAGTTTGTATGATTTTAAAATTTTATATTTTTCAAACTGTTTAACTCATTAATTAAAACTAGATAAATAAACAAAAATATCAATTTTTTCTAATAATAAGAGCAATAAACTATTTATATTCAACAGATGTCAGCTGCTGCAAAACGTAAGGCTGATGCTCTAATTCCAGCCGAAGAGAGCGATTTACTTCTAATTCGCCCTCTTGGTGCTGGTCAAGAGGTTGGCCGATCTTGTATCATGTTAGAATTCAAAGGGAAGAAAATAATGCTTGACTGTGGCATTCATCCTGGGCTTAGTGGAATGGATGCCCTTCCTTTTGTAGATATAGTTGAAGCTGACGAAATCGATTTGCTTTTAATATCTCATTTCCATTTGGATCATTGTGGAGCCTTACCTTGGTTTTTACAAAAAACTAGTTTCAAAGGTAGATGTTTTATGACTCATGCCACAAAAGCTATTTACAAGTGGTTACTATCCGATTACATCAAAGTCAGCAATATTGCCACTGAACAAATGCTCTACACCGAATCTGATTTAGAAACCAGCATGGATAAAATAGAAACAATAAACTTTCATGAAGAAAAGGATGTATATGGTATTAAGTTTTGGGCTTACAATGCAGGTCATGTATTGGGAGCTGCTATGTTTATGATAGAGATAGCAGGTAGGAAAAATTAATCCAAACAAGTTTATTCAATAATTACAAACTTAATTTAATTTACAATTTGTAACTTCATCTATCTAATTTATGATAATACATTGTAGGTGTTAAAATTTTATATACTGGTGACTTCAGTCGACAAGAAGATCGGCACTTAATGGCCGCTGAAATACCGAACGTTCATCCAGACGTTCTAATCACCGAATCAACATATGGTACTCACATTCACGAAAAGCGCGAAGATCGCGAGAGTCGCTTCACAAATCTGGTTCACGAAATTGTGAATCGCGGCGGTAGATGCTTAATTCCAGTCTTCGCCTTAGGTCGAGCGCAAGAACTACTACTTATTCTAGATGAGTACTGGAGCCAACATCCGGAGCTTCACGAGATTCCGATTTATTACGCATCCTCATTAGCAAAAAAGTGCATGGCGGTATATCAAACCTACGTAAATGCCATGAACGACAAAATCCGACGACAAATTGCCATCAACAATCCCTTCGTATTCAAGCACATATCAAATTTAAAAGGCATTGATCATTTTGACGACATCGGGCCGTGCGTGGTAATGGCCTCGCCAGGTATGATGCAAAGTGGTTTGTCGCGCGAGCTCTTCGAGTCCTGGTGCACCGATGCCAAGAACGGAGTCATAATAGCCGGTTACTGTGTGGAGGGTACCTTGGCTAAGACGATACTGTCCGAGCCTGAGGAGATAACAACGATGAGCGGTCAAAAGCTGCCACTGAAGATGTCGGTTGACTACATATCTTTCTCTGCCCATACAGACTACCAGCAAACCTCGGAGTTCATACGCATTTTAAAACCTCCTCACGTGGTTCTCGTGCACGGTGAGCAGAACGAGATGAGCAGGCTTAAAGCCGCGTTGCAGCGCGAGTACGAGGATGATCCAAGCACAGTGATGGAGATTCACAACCCGCGCAACACCGTGGCTGTCGAGCTCTACTTTCGGGGAGAAAAAACGGCTAAAGTCATGGGAGCATTGGCCATGAACACGCCCAAGCCCGGCCAAAAAATCTCGGGAGTGTTGGTCAAACGTAACTTTAACTATCACTTGTTGGACCCCTGCGATCTGTCGAAGTACACAGACATGAGCATAAGTCAGGCGGTGCAGCGACAGAGTGTCTACTATTCGGCATCACTACCTACTCTAAAGCATCTACTCACGCAGATCGCTGGCAATCTAGACATAGTTGACGACAAGAAACTTAGGGTTTTTAAGAACGTCGACGTGACGATCGAAGGGAAGATAGTAACGATGGAGTGGATCGCCACGCCCGTCAACGATATGTACGCGGACGCTGTACTAACGGCTCTGCTGCAGGCCGAAACAATGGACAGCAATCCGAAGATGCTGACGGCTCCCACAAAAATGGACAGGATGCACTTCAAGGAGTGCTTAATCGAAATGCTGCAGGAAATGTTCGGCGAGGATTCGGTGCCCAAGATATTTAAGGGCGAAAAGCTGTACGTAACGGTGGACGGGAAAAAGGCGCACATAGATCTACTGACTCTTGAGGTGACATGCAAAGAGGATGAAACGTTCCAACAGATTGTTCAGACCGCTGTGACGAAGCTACACCAGTCTCTCGCTCCTCCCTCCGATCAGTCATAGTATTAGTTGATATTATTATTATATTTAATTAGTTGTAATCATTCTTGTCTACCACCCGCCGGATAGTAACAGTTTTGGATGAATCTTGATAATTTTTTGATATGGAGTATTTGTAGATGTCTTTAACCAAAAAGATGAATGATGGAATAACTAAGTAATTTTTGCAATCTTATTTTATTTTTCTATGAAAACAAATCTATTACCATTTTGAAATATAAGTACTATACATATTTTAATTTTATTTTTATTCCGCGTTTAAATTAAAAAATAGACCACTCAATTTATCGAGTGGTTATACAAACAACTTTCCACGGTTTAGTTTACGATTTTTCTACGAATACAAGTTAATCCAATACTAATCTTAAGGTGCAATGCAGTGACAAGACTTCACACTCAAAGTGCGAGTGTTGAAAATGAAATTCCTTTCGTTTAATCTAGTTTTTCAAGCTCGGCTAGAAAAACAAAAAAAAAATGTATGTACATATTTGTATCGAAAAAAAAAATCGTGAGATGATTGTCTAAAAACTAATAAAACAATAAATACCAAAAATCTCTTTAATGAAAGATAATTTTTCTTTTATTTTAAATGTACAAAAAACTTATTCAATATATAGTCCTGGTAGAAAATTGACTACCAGTTGCCCATATTATCCTAAATTTCCTGTTCAGTGGGCAGATTTTATCACATACTCTGCCCAGAAATCCCGTGTGCTGACGACGTTTTCTGGGCAGACTCTGCCCAGCAGTGGGCAGATTTTATCACATACTCTGCCCAGAAATCCCGTGTGCTGACGACGTTTTCTGGGCAGACTCTGCCCAGATTCTGTTAGAAGACGTTGTGTGTTGTTGAACAGAATATGGTGAAATGTCTGGGTACTAGTTAGTCAACAGACCAGAAAATATGGTCAATTTTTTACCAGGCAGTCTTTGGTCGATTATCCAAATAAGCCTTAATTTTAGGAAGGGCACGAACGGTATTGTAGAGTTTAGTCAGTACTGGATAATCCGCAAGGAACTCTTTTTCTTTCTCAAGATTCCCTAATAACTCTGATATAGATGTAAAGTGGATGTCGGCCCAGGTAAGCTAGTAAAAAGTAAAACCAATTAGAATAAAGATTGCTATTATTGTCTCTTATTAATAATTATCGTAAGAATAATTTATATTAGATAATACCTTGTTGCCAACCAAGTATCCTCCGTTAGCTTTCGCCCGCTCTTCAAATTTCTTCAAATAGAACGGAATCTTTTCGTCGACTATTGCTTTGAGCTTAGCTTTGAAGGCAGGGTCTTTTTCCCAGAAGTACCGTCCGACATCTATTGCACAAAAAAATAGAAGTCAATTACAAATTTCTTTATACAGAGGTAAATTGTCTATAAATAAAGTCAAATATGTATTGCGCCTTACGTAGTCTCCAGTCCTCGATGTCATCGATTGTGGCGTCGATTTCGATGGCCTCCAAGTCATTGGAGCCGTAGAGATTGAACTTTTTGGCGAGGTAGCGACCGATGGCACGGGCTTGATGGTAAACTTTGCCGTCAATCTCCAAGATGGGCATCTGCTCCATCGGCATCTCTGAATTACATTATTATTTAGATTATAAGGATCCACTTAAGGATTAAAGTACTATTGTTCATTTTAAATAACAAGTGGTGAATAATATTTATCAAATAATATCATTTATCAATAAATATTAATGGTTATATAAATAATAATAATTTATCAATAATAATAATATTAATTAAATTTATTTTTGTATCTTTGACGAGAGACTTTTTATCTCGGTAAAGTGTCTTATCGCCACACTGTAATGACACCTAAGCTGTTTAATTAATGATACAGATATTTTTATTTAATTTGAAAATCTCCGACAGAATAATTTATTGTAAAAAGACGTGTTTATTTCACCATATACTGCTTTAAAGATGAGATAAAAAAATTGAAAAGAGGAGAAAAATGCAAATCATGCTTAGTAATCTCAAACACACGTATAGGTATAAGCAATCAAATGAAATTGAATGCTAACTACTTCGACGCGTTCAACGCTTTTATTCATTGCGTAAAAAATAATAGGGCTTTATCTGCATTCCGTGACCGATTGTTGCTAATTGACCTTACCTTGTTTCAGTTAAACACGCCCACTTTGCATTATTGTTTATCATTACTTTAATTTTTTGATTATCAAGCGTATTTTCCTTTTGTTTTTTTGAAGTACTACAATATTTTATATCACAAGAATAAATAAACAATGCAAAAAAAAATCTAACAGTAAATATTATTAAATTTTACGCCCAGCATTCTGCTATACTAAGTATATTGTGTCCACATCTGTAAGATAAACGCACGGTTCATTTGCCGGTTAGAAAGTATACAGTTTCATCGATCAAGCCAAAGATAACGATTTGCGTAAACATTATTATCTGCGAATTTGACGTTTACGACTAGTCCTTTTCATTATGATAAATGCACCTGGTAACGCTAAAAATAACTAGCAGATCAATGTATAGAATCATATAAAATTCAACGATTTTTCCTCAATATATTTTTCGTTTTTTTATTAGACTCTTGGATTATTAGGTAAAGGACGTTGGAACTATGGATGATCACTCGCCCTGAATCGGTATATAAGAACATTGGGATCAGTCAGCTTACTTGACTTGTGATTAGGCCAGTCCTCGAAATCGATCCTGACATCCTCGAAATCGACGCCGCCATAGCTGAGCAGCAGGCGAATCGGCTCGCCGAGGCCGGTTATATTAAAGTACGTAAGCTTGTAGGTTGGCATGTTTCTGCAAACACCAAATGACAGAATTTTTCAAAAATTTACTTACTAATTAATCTTCAACGCACAAATGAAAATATATTTTAAGTAACTTACGGTTTGGAAAGAGAGAATCAACTCGATCGAATAATACGTGCTAACAGCGCGACGGCTCGCTCTATAAGCTACTTTACTGCCGCAAGCGTCCGCTATATATGTACTCTCCTCTTATCTCTCTTGCTCTTTAGCGCGTTACGTACACTAATACTCAAACATACGCGCCTCTGTAAATTGTAGACGATATAGGATGCGCCTCGAGCGAGAGACAAGGCTTATTGCTGAAGCCTCGGGAGCTCATCCAGTCCCCCACTACATTAACCGCGGCTACGTGGAGCAGTTTTTTTATCAAAATTACAAAATTAGCATTCTGGATGTTTCGTATTATATTCGAGGTTCCCCTTGCACCTTTTCATTCAAAAAATCAACTTGTTTCATCAGTAGGTATTTTGTTGGTTGAACTTACCGCAGGAGAATGCCATGTCACTGTGACTCACGGATTAGGATCAAAGCTTTTTTAGAAATATGTTTTGAGATACCAAAACATTAAAGGAAATACACATACAATGATGTAACGTTATAATTGAATTGTGGATATTTTGTTTGTTAGAAGAAAGCAACGCTTTTAAGTATATTATAAAGACAATATTTTAGTTGTATATATATATTTAATTAAAAAAATGGAAAAATTCAATTCTTGGAAACTGATCCACGTTCACTATTATTAACATAAACATATTGCTTCTTGTGTTTTTAACAGGTACGTATATGAAGGAAAACAATTGGCATTTTAAAGAGAGTATATATTGTTCGGCTTATTTTTTTAATTTCAGTTGTAATAATAACTATATGTGTATTTTCGCATATTTATATTAATTTTATAAGCACTGTTTTGTGTTTTTGTATAACGTTGTTTTCTTGTCATTCAGTTTTATAATGAATTTATGGATTCATTATCTTTTTAACAGTTAAAAACAATAAACTTATGAAAAAATGTGAAAATTATAAGCCGTTTTGTATTTTCAGGTTTTTGTTAAAGTATACTAATTTTATAATGAAATCTTTTGGGTTCATTGGCTTTTTAATAGTATTAGCCAGAAGCTCAGCTCATCAATAAATACACAATTATTTCAATATAAATCAAATTAGTGCGTGTCTTATACGGCTCTGACATCCTCTTAATGCGTATATTAATTTAGAAAAATGTTTTAATATTTAAGATTTATTAGTTATCTTTTTTTTTTACTTATGTACAGTTCAAATCTACAACTATAATGCTTTTAAAGTAAATTTGTAGAATTATATACTGTGCGAGAAATTTCAAATCGCTAATTTGTCTTTTTGGTATTCCTGAATAAGTTGTCACGGATTTTATTATCCGAATTTTAATTATAAAATAGTTGGAAACGCGATATTGTGTGGATTTGAATCCGGGCCCGCATTTTATTTGTTATTTTCTAAATTGAAAATAAAAATGAAAATAACATTTTTTAAAATGTAAATACACTAACGAAATTAACCTGAGACAAGTTTTCAAAATTCTTTTAATACATAATTTTTGCAATATTGTTGATGAAAATTAGTGTTATTTTTTGTATAAAACATGTGTGTTTACGAAAAAAGCATTCTAGCATTATATACTGAAATTAAAATTTGCGCTGTCTATAATTACCAAGACTGTTATATTTGTAATAGTAAGATTTAAAATTTTTTATAAATTTGGTCTATTTGCCCCTATATATGTATAATACTCCTAGTAGAAAATTGATCATATTCTGGGCAGAATATCTGGTCAATAAACGTTAAAATGATACTTATCCTTAGAAATTCTGTTCAAAACATTTCCAGAATTTTTAGACAAGTATAATTTTAACATTTTTGATCAGAAATTCTTCCCAGAATATGGACAATTTTCTACTAGGGATATATTCCTTTCTAATCTATTTATTTTTAAGATAAAAACATTAATCATTAATATTAGTTAAAATATTAGTTATCATGACAATTGGAAATCGTTAAATTAAAAAGTTCAAGTCTTCGCTGATTCGAATAATCTTGATAAAATTGAGCAATTTTTATCATGTACATTTATCTTGGACCTTTAATAAAGTTATTGTGACTAAATTTTCTAAATCTATATGAAGACATACAATGCTTCACCAGTCATAGTTAGATTCCAATCTTAACAGGAAATTATTCGCATATTTTAAAGTGAAAGTTTTTCGACAGGAACATTGAAGTAGTTGCTGATAAGTTGTCAGCGTAAAGAGATCAACGTAAAAAACTTGTACAGATTGTACATACATGAATATGAAGAAAAAGTTCTATGAAAGAAAATCGTGGTATATATCAAAGGTATACCCAGATCCTAATTCATCATTGTCTTGGCTTAATAACAAAATTTACTGTTTATTTTATTTGGTAAGAGTACGCGATTTTGATTGAATTTGCGTTTTTCAAATCCTTAATGTTCACCATTTTTTGTCTATTTAGATTTTATTGATGACAGCACAATTAGATGTGATCATGACATAAGAATGTAGAAGTTTTCAAAGAAAGCTTCCTTATGTCTGTTTAGGTAGGTTGAGTGTGACTCCTTAATCAATTGAAATAAAACACTATTTTTCTTATTCTTCCAAATTAAAAATATATTTTAATGAACTTTCTTCAAAATATTCCAATAATTACAACTATTTTCGTATAATTTTTGAAAATTTATATCATAATTTTGATTATTTCTAAATTAATCTGAAAATATATCATTTACATATAGGTAAGTTGTAACAAAGATCACATATTTAAATATACATCAAAAGTAAATACTTTTGATTTATTTATAACTGCATGATGTAAAGTTAAAAACGTGTATTTTAAATAAACTTAAAAATGAAGTTTGAAGAATCTATAAAGCTAATGAAGTCACAGCAATATTTTTATTTCATAAAAACTTATTTAAAAAGCGGTTTTCGGTCGCTTCTCCAAATAAGCCTTAATCTTAGGGCTTGCGCGAACGGTTTCGTAGAGTTTAGTTAGCGTTGGATAGCCCTTCAGGAACTCCTTCTGCAAAATATTGCCGCTCAATTCCGATATTGCTGTCAAGTGAATGTCGGCCCAGGTAAGCTGATAAAAGTCAAGCATTAAAAATAGTTAGAATTTATGTTCAATAATAACTATCGAAAATAAAAACTTGCACATGTTACGTTACCTTGTTGCCAACCAAATATCCTCCGTTAGCCGCAGCCCGCTCCTCGAGTTTTTTCAAAAAGAATGGAATCTTCTCGTCGGCTATTCCCTTTAGCTTGGCTTTAAAAGCGGCGTCTTCTTCGCGGAAGAATCGGGAGATGACTGTCAAAGAGAAGAAAAGAATGAAAATCAGCTTTCGAATTTTTATCAAAATATAAATTTGTTAATAAAAATCAAATGTTGCTTACGCAGCCTCATGTCCTCGATATCGTCGACAGTAGCGTCAATTTCAATAGCCTGCAGATCATCGGAACCATAGAGATTGAATTGCTTGGCGAGGTAACGGCTAATTGCTCGGGTTTGGTTGTAAACTTTGCCGTCAATCTCCAGGATGGGCACCTGCTCCATTGGCATTTCTGTGTATCATTATATTTACTTAAGTTTTTGCGTAAATAGTAATATCCTAGATTACAATAAGGAATCATTGGAAACTTGAAGGACTATTATAATTATTTTAATTATCTCTCTTTGATGTAATCTTTTTATTTCTTAGTAATTCTTTTTATTGCCGCGACACTCATTACGCTATAGGTATGTGCATCTGTTTATTCAATTATAGATGCAAGTGTTTTCTATCAATTTTAAATTATCTAGCAAAGTTTATTGTGAAAGTATTTACTTTGCATAGGCTTGAGTAAAAATTTCTAAACGCAAAAGGTATAAGTACAAAACTTTAAAAGGCTAGAAAAATACAAGTCATGGTAGTAATAACACCTGTAGGCACTTAAATACTCAATTATACTAGCGACTTCTATGGTTTTATTTATTATGAAAAAAATAAAAGTAGGGCGTTAATTTAACTCGACGATGGTATTACTAATATCAGCTCCCCACATTTCAGCTAAATAAACAGTGTATTCTTTTTGCAAAACATATTATATTACAACATTATACAACAGAAGCGAATAAATAATCTCTGTCAGTTAGACGAGAATAATCATCGAGAATGTAAATAAAGGCGCGATTCGTTTATCGATTAGAAAGTTCCATTTCATCGAACCAGCTCACAGCCAATGATAACAATTCGCGCAAACAGTACAATCAACGAACATGCCAGTCGTGACTGTACTTTTTTCATTGATAAATGCCCCTGGTAACGGTAAAAAAGGAAAGGGCGATCGATGAGCCAGCGCCCGGAGACTGGCTATCGTGAAAGTAGGAGCGCGTTTTTCGATTCGTCTCGAGCCCGGGCTAACGTATGTTAAATCGGTAAGTACATAGGGATCGGCTTACTTGGCTTGTGCTTGGGCCAGTCCTCGAAATTAATCCTGACATCCTCGAAGTCGACGCCGCCGTAGTGGAACAGCATGCGGATCGGCTCGCCGAGGCCGGTTATGTTGAAATACGTAAGCTTGTAGCTCGGCATTTTCCTGCGCTATATACGGAATCAAACGTGAGGCCCTTTATAAATCGTTCTTTTTGCAAGCGAACCTATTAAAAAATTCAAACTTACGTTCCAGATAAAAATTGGCTCGATATCGAACGCGTGCTAGCAGCTCGGCGACTCGCTCGAAACTATACTTCCCCTCCACTTTTTCCCGCTATATACTCTCAAAACCTCTCTCTTTTTTTCTCTCTCCTCTCTGTCTTTCTCGTGCGTTACTACATAACTCGTATATCCAAACTACAGCGGCGACGCGCGCCGCGATAAACCGTACAATCTGATTCGCCGCGAATCGAGGCGTGTGGCTTGTTGCCGGTGCCCCAGGGGCATAGTCGGCTCGTCGGTACAAGTGTACGAGTATACCGACGCGGAGGATAGTCTCGTGCGGTTAGTCTTTTTCTCTACTATACTATATGTATATATAATAGGCGAACGCGCTGCGCGCGGCTATTATATGTCCCCTTCCGATTTCCGAGGCTCCGGCCTTAGCTTTAATTTTTCTCCTTGAGCTATGCCAGCGCGATCGGACTGGCTGCGGAGGATCGGCATCAAAGCTGGGATGCGGATATTATATAGAGATTTTTCTGGGTCGAAAGAGTTTGGTTTTAGTACTGGAATTTGATGTATAGTTTGCTTTTGTGGCAACAGGTTTCGATTCTGATTGATTTTTTTTTATGTTTTCATGTTTAAGTAGTGACATAATTAAGTGTTGAGTTAAGAAAAAAGTAAACTTGGAATCCTTGACAAATACATTTATCTGCACTGCAGCTTATTAGCATTTTAAATCTTCTTTTGAAAGTTTAACTGCCGCGTTGCTGCAATCGTAGTTACATTGTGAACATTACAAACATTATTTTACGGAATACCGATTTCCAAAGTATAGCTTTGATATATACACAGTTAAAAATATTTCGTATTAGTAATTCGTTAAAAATGACGCAAAATGTTCGTAATATAAGTATATAATAAAAGAATTTAAAGGGCATTTTTTTGACGTACAATTTTCATAAAGATTTCCTTTTCATCAAATATAAACAAACTTACGTACAATTTTCGTAAAATACGGAAAAAATGAGGAATAATTTTTAACTATGTTCTTTATTAGCTTTATATGATATTAATAAATAAATTTTAAAACCATTAATTTGTTTTAATTAAAAGAAAAAGAACTTTCATGAATTCATTCTATATTATTGCATTATAGTTTAATCAATTTTAAAATAAAGTAAATTCAATCACCCGTGACAAACTGATTTTAATTATTTTAAAATTTTAGCTGCGACTATCTAGATTAATAAATTGCGAAATGCCGGTGAATAAACGTATTGTAGAAATGAAGAAATATTTACAGTACTCGGAAAACAAGAGCTAACAACAATACAGCTGACCTACCTACGTGACTATAACTTCCAGCCATTTTACCTCTCGTTTTTTTAATATGTATCTATAACGCCCGAGCGTATCATCTCGTTTCGCGCTGTGTAACGTGAGTTGCAGAAAATTATTACAAAAATTTCCGCAAGTCTTGCTAATGCAGTCCTTAATTGGCTTCCCTGTCTGAGAGCGCGCGATTACAATCGCTCATTTTAAAATTACTGACTCGGCATTCCAAAATAGACAATGCCCGTGCGGTATATTAGAGTCATTTTTCTGGAAACACTAGTTTTTTCAGCAATTAAAAGGACATCAAAAGCTTGAAATTTTAAGCCATTAGTTTGATTGACTATAATTTCCTAATCTGTTAAGTCAATATGTCGGATGCTTGAAGAGAAGATGTAAGTAAGAAGGTACGAGCTATACTACAGTTAAAACCGTAGTTACTTTGCTTAGGATGTTTAATTTAGTTAAGTGTATTTTTTCTTTATATATTGTTTTAATAACTTCAAATAGAAAATATGTGCTAAACATTACTAATCTATTTTTTTACATTTATTTTCTTTACTAAGCAAAAGATTTATTTAACAAATTGTCGAGAAAATACTGGAAATTAAAAATTAATGAATCAGCAGCAATCGATTACTTCACAGGTAACGTCTCGACTGGTTAATTCTTGATTAAATACATTAAGCGAACAAAGAGTAAAGAGGAGACAAGGAAATAAAGGTGTTTGAGTAAAAAATAAATACGCATTTTCATATATTTTTTTTCATTTTTTTCCCATTATGTTCTCAACTTTATTTCGTTACGCTAAGAACTAAGCCATTAGTTAAAATCCTCGTTGATTTTACATAGACGACAAAAATACGTTCTAATATTTACAAATGAGGTGTGTAACGTAAGCCTAATATAGGTATAATAAATCTGCAAAAAATCGACTCAGCATCTCGTCGGCAGTGGACACGAGCTAGACGCGAGTTATTACATCATTTTATATTCACTTTGAATAAGTTTCGAAAGAAGAAATATAGAGTCGCGAATCGCATCCAAGATACGAAGAAAGGACATGTAGCGAGGGTTGCGGCTTAAGGAGATAAAGCGAATAAACAACGATAGATTATTTGTAGATTAAAACGTGGAAATCGGTTCTCAAATTTTGCTGAGCCTATATTCATAATATATTTATATGATTTTCGTTTTTTCATTATTTTTAATCTTCATTTCCCGTATCCGGCCGCGACGAGACGAGTGCCGTTATCCTTCGCTCATTTTTTTTATTTACTTATTTTTTTCTTCTTCGCCTTCTTCATTTTTTTTTTAATCTGGTTTCACAATCGCATAACAATTATATGTGAAAATAATAACAAACATACCCAGTTCATTGTTATTTTCATGACAATCCTTCCCATCGGTAATTTTTTTTCTGCCGACCTCTAAAACATTTACTAGTCAGTTGAATTCATATTAATTGTCCTATGTACAGATGAATATTACATTGCCGTACTTATGTGATATTCACTAGCAATAAAATATATATATTTATAATAATGTATGGTGTATAGGTGTCGAGTTTCAAAAAGGCAGCTCGAGCCTTTCGTCTTATTTATTTCATTATTTATTTTTTTTTTAATTCATTTTTTATTCTTTCTTTTGTTAAACTTAATAACGATGATATTTCTTTTTCTTTTTTTTCTTTAAATCGCAGTAAATTTTTTTCCCTATGATAAAAAGCAGCCCTGGTGAAAAATGTCTCGATGAGAGAGAGAAAGAAGAATTAATTATTATTTTTGTCTCATTTTTGTTTCAACTTCGATCCCACGACACGGGATCGACGAATATAGGAGGGAATAAACAATGGCGCGTGCAACTCGTGCAACTCCTCTTATCATTTTTCACACACTCGTCGCTCGACCTCTTTTTCTTCTTCCTTGTTTTTCTTTTCTAAATCCAAAGGGGCATTTTTACCAGGGGAGAGAAGAAGGAGCAGTCGCTCTTTTTTTTTATACCAGTGTGAGTAGCGGCACCTCGTCGCAGCGACGCAGTCATCGTGGTCTGCCAAAACACTGCACGCGCGGGCACGCTTCAGTCGCCTAGTTATATACGTCACACCGACAACCGTCGCAATAATCATTTATTCAGATTAATACTCACGCCTCGCTTCCTAACGGACAATTTTTGCGCGTTTATATAATATATATATTTTTTAAATTCTTTATATCATGATTCTCTTCGTCCTCGTTAATACGTCCATCGCGGTTTCGTTTACGTCGGTTTCACATTATATTTTTTTATTTATTTTCATTAAATATCTGGTACGCATTGAATCGTAGGTAAATTGATTATGCTTAATGCCATGATACACTTATTATCGTTTTGCTACACACATGCGGATATTAGGATAACTAGAAGTGTTCCTGTTCCTCGGTCTCGCTTCTCCGTCTTTTCCTCGTTTTTTGCTCATTGTTCAATATATACTCGGTTTACCAGGCAACGCTATTTTATACGCTATTGTATTCGACGCAGCCGAATGTAGGCCATTCCGCGTGTGGTACGCGAAACGGTGTTTCGCCCCGGCTCGGCTCGTGCGTGCCGTCGATATAAATTTAATAATATGTGATACCAAAAAAATGGATAGACTCGAGAAAAGACTATATATTTGTAGTCAACGCGGTAGTCGACAGGTTAACATGCTTTAATATTTGGTTCAAACAATAATCGTTAATCGTTAATAAATTATGTTAAGTACAAATATATCTTTTTCTAAGCATCTCTCGAGTTTGCAAGTACCGAGCCGAAACGGTGATTAGCTCATTATTGTTGGTCGATTAAAAAAAGTATTTGGCTCTGGCTCTTGATCTTTTTTAAGCACGACGACTTTCTCTTTCTCTCTCTGGGCGCTGTGAACAGTTTTTTTTTTTTTTTTAATATATGTATATGTATACAATTGAGCCGTCCGTAGTACATAGTAAACCTTTTTGCGCTAGCATATCTTCAACACACATACAGAGAAAATTCTTCTGTAAAAATTACGATGCTATTTTTAACAACACGCTGACGTCGAGAAATACAACATTAATTATTCTGTTACTTAATTCACCCTATACTTCTCAATATTTAAAGCTGTCATCAATCGCAATACATTCTTACAAAAGAATTCTCGATGCGCTGTTTAGCAGACAGCGCATCCTTGTGTGCTCAAATTGGGAGTATATATTTATACAATGACTGCACAAAACAATTTACTTTGTAATCTAGAAGCTAATCAAGTGTAAAAGCGAACACATGTCGTTGAGTTGAATTATAAAGACATAATAACAAAAGACAAAGAGATTAACAATCAAACTTTGAGATATTAAAAAAATTCCTAAGAAAAGTCAGTTTTACGCAATACTGAGAAAAATATCGAGGCTTAAGAAAGAACGAGAGTGATAGAGAGAGACACAGAGAAAAGAGAGAGAAAGTGTTGGTGAATGAAAAACCGTTCAACCGCGTCAGCAATAAAGTAGCGATAAAGAATTGTCTCTAGCAAAAATACAGTTGTCTTCGCAGTGTAGATAATTAATCAATTGTCAATGCTATCGTCGATCTGGTTGATCCGAGGCGAAAAACTCACCACTCCGAAGTAACGTAAGATCGAAAAAAAAAAGAACTCAAGAGGTAGCTCGCAAATATCGTTTCTCCTCTGCCGTCATCGCGCTTAAAAGTCACAAAGGTGCTGCCTTTGAGGAAAAAAAAAACAACAGCAGCCAATATCGACGCGATCTTCCACGCACACACGAGAGATTTCGCGGTCGTACCTGTCCCTCCTCCCGCGAGTTTATAAATTCTTCGTCGACGTTCCCGAGTGAAAGCGAGAGAGTATGAACGTCACATACCGTACTCCATCTCATTTCGTCACTCTTGGACGCGAGGTCCTTCTTTTTCTTCTCTCAATATATATACTTTTTTATCATCATTATGTACACGCTATCAAAGTTGTATCAACTCGGGAGCGAGGACGGGGATATATGCAGGTGAATGCGCGCCCGGAGTCGTAATATTCCCCCGGCAGCGAGAGAAAGACCGCATAGCGCGGGGGCGCGACGAAAAAAGGCAGCGACCGAGAGAAGCCGGAAGTGCGAGGCGAAAGTAAAAGGCTTCGCGATGATTGAGAGCCGTCGAATTTAATGTCGTATGTACGCTCGGGCACTTGATAAAGTAACTGCTCGGCGAACTATTGCACGCACTTTGATCGAATATACCGAGTAAGTGTGGCTGGTCAAACATTTACTTTGTCAAAGGCAAAATAAGCGGAGCTCAGCGTGCAAAGGAAAAGAAAAGAAAAGAAAAGAAGAAAGGAAATTAAGGCTGGCGTGTGCGTGTCATCGTTTCCGGTTGGACGAGCGCAATAACAAGGCGTGATTTCGCGCTGCAGCTTCTTCTAGCATCCGGCGGCGATGCACCCGCAGCGTCGGAAACGAAAGTCGTGCCGTGGCGACGACTGCGGCGCGTCCGGAATATTAACAGCGCGCTTGTAAACAGAAAATAGATTCAAAGAGTATACAACAGCAAACGATCTGAACAATGAAATATAATATCTATAAACTTCTTTTGATATTTCTCTCTAAACGAATGTGAATCAAGAGACATAAGATGACCCGCTTATGCTTCTCCTAACATTTGAAACGCATTGGAAAAACGTTGGGCGCATCCGACACTGCGGGTGTACATATATATACATATACAGAGCTCCCCCGAGGCGAGCTAGCGAGCGAGCGAGCGCGCGCGCGCGCGTGTGTATAGCCAGGAGAGCGCGAGTAACGATCGCGCGCGCCTTGGCCCCTCTGGACGATTGCGACGTGCATATTCACCTAGATCGGAGAATCCGCGCGTTATAAGTACACAGGCTGCGAGTAAGTAAGGCTCTGCACTTGTAACGGGCAGATCAACGACGCAGAACACAGAGACTGGTAAAAAGAAAAGTCACTTTCGAATCGTCGACCTATCACAAAAGCATGTTTCTCTCTTTCTCTCTCTTTTTCTCTCTCTCCTCCTTTCTCGACACATAGCGCAGAGAGTTCCTAGGAGAGAAAAACCTCTCTCTCTCTGCTTGGAGCGAGGGAAAAAAAAAACGAAGGAAGTTGCCGCTTGCTGCGCCGAGCTCCTTCCGCGAGACGATGAAGTGGTAGCAGTTGATGATGGGGCCGATGCGATGACGAGGGAAAGCAGAACGAAGGGATGCTGCGAGGGAGGAGTCCCTCTCCTCTCTCTCTCTCTGTCCGTGTGAGTGCGCGAGAGCGCGCCGGTGGGGAGTGTGTTTTTTTTTTTATTTCTGTTATTTATTTCTCGATTCTGTGCCTGTGTATATATAGATCCATCTGTCTTTTTCTTTATAATAGTTCTGCCGGCGCTGCTGCTGCTGCTGCTGCTCTGCTCTCTGGTTGCGCGCTCGCTTGAGCGCGGCTTTGCCTTGCTTTTATTTCTGTCTAGGAGGAGAGATCGCTGGCTCGATCGAGCGCCGCGCGCGGCCGGCTTACAGGATGCAGCAGGACGCCGAGCAGCAACTGCTCCCTCCGCCTTTGCTCTTTTGCCTCTGATCTGAAATGACAATATCGAGGCGCTATTATATGTAGGCGAGAAGCTGAGGAAGCGAGAATGGGAACGTGCGTTGAAAGGATTCCGATTGCGGCCAGCCTGACCCAGATTTTTCGGCTCTAAGTCGTTTCTGCTGGCTCGCTCGTTATATTGCGCGCGCCTGATAATGCTCGGAAAAGTACTTTTTTCAAGATGGATATCATGAATTTACTGTTAGTATTATTATATGTAATAAATTTAGTAGAGAAATTTAGATATTATTTTTAAGTTGTGACTGTATTAAATTTAAAAATTGAAATAAATTAAAAAAATAAATGATCATATTTCATTTCATCTGGAATCTCTATTCTTAAAAACCTAATATTATCTTAACTATTATTCGAGTCCGCGCATAGAAGATGATTCAACTCAATTTAAAATAGAAGCGGAAAGAGAGCGGACTCTCATCGGCAAATACAGTTTCAAGATAAATCCAACATAAATTCAACGTAAACTCATAAATGCACTCTGGCTGCATCTACTAACACAGCTATTTATCGCCCTCTATCCAAACAAAGATAAGAAAAACAGGCATGATATCCACTGTCGAAAATCCGTTAAAAAAAATGGTAATCCTTTCAAGGCAGTTAACACTCTTATATATATATGTATAAAGTAAACTAATGAGAGATGATGAGGCATTAGATTGGATTGTGCAAAAGCTATTTATTATCAAAGTCGGATTTTGGTTTACAGAAGGATTCAAGTTCGGTACAAGGAATTTTGATTCGGTAGGTGTATATAGGAGAGGAGAGGTGAGAAGTATTCAGTCTGAATCCTCGGGCAGCACGTGCATGTACTCGCCGTTCGGCAGGATGCCTGGAAAATGGTAAGGTAGCAGGAGGGAAGTGCTTTTTTTGCGTCAGGTCCTATGGTAAGCGCCGCCGCTGCCGCCGCAACAAAAGACAGCCTCGGACTCACCTTGGGAATTGGGCTCGGGCAGGTTTTCCCGTGGCACGAGGTGCATCACCGTGGTTTTGCCGAAGGGAAGACCGAGCGCGCCGAGCGTCACGTTGCTGTGCAGAAAGCGGCCTTGGTATATCAGCCGTAGGATTTCCGCCTTGGCCACCGCCTCTTCCGTCCAATCTGTAAATGCACAAAGCCACATAGCCATTAGTCCTCTATTATATACAAGCCTCGGCCCCTGCAAGCCGACTCTCGACTTTGTCCTCGTTTTTCGATTTTCCGCGCGCGCGCACCCGCTTTTTGGCGATCGATTTGAAGGAGAGTAGCGTAAAAACGCGCGCGCCAGAGAAAAAGGTGCGACAACTCTATACGCAAGCAGGCTGACCTTATGGGCCGCGGGAGCCTTGGATCGGCCAGTTTTATCGAAATTTATATACTCCTTCCAGACGCCAATTCATCGATTCTTTCTGCTTTTACGAACCGCCTCGCAGCCAGTGCTCTTTTCGTGCTGATGCTATTTAAAAATTAGCTACATTATAGAACGAGTTTAGCGAGGAATTTTCATTTTCAAACTATGCGCGAGGTCAACAATGTAAAATCGATATTGAGAATTCTCGATGAGAGGCGCCCGGAGGCTTTATATTTTAAAATAAGCCAGAGTCACGATCAAAGATTAAACATTATTTCGTATCTTTCTTTCTTTCCGAAATTAGTACAAAATTGTTTTGGGTTATTTATAATTCTTTAGAAGTAACTTTATACGATCCGAAAAGAAACGGTTCTATAAAACGTAATTGAATTAACTTTTACTGGTTCAGTTACAAGTCGCTAAAGAAATTTACTAATTTTAATAACTAATCTTATTTTGAACGTGAATACTTGAATGTCAGTCGATATTTAACTTTTCAAAAGGAACTTGAAGGGGATTTAATATTTCGACAGTTCACTATAAAATTCTAATCGATTAACAAATTTAAATAATTTGACGCTGCAGAGTAATTACTGGAATTGCATGCAAATATTCGACCTACAAAACATCGTCAAAAAAGTTTTTGAATGATTATCGTAACTCACATATAACAAAAATATTTTTCGCTAATGCTATAATCACAATTTCTGAAAACTAATTTTTGAATATTCAAATTCTTAATATTTGCACTGCACTCGATAATGTATTTCTTTGAACTACAGAAAATTCGTTAGACTATAATTTTATAGTAGACTGTCGAAATAAATATCGGAGCCTTCCCCCTCCATTCGATATATTCCTTTTATTCTCAATAATTTCTGAGGCTTCCTGGTATAATCGCGTAATTACACTTAATAAGAATATTAACGATTATTTCTTTATCAACTAAATACAGTATTAATTAGTAATATACTATCACAATTGGAAACTGTAGGAAATACTTTTACTTTGTTCATGAATACAAACACAAAAGTGTTTATCATTTGGTTTCCGGGAAAAAAGGAGTTATGTCACTATATCAATCATCGACTTTCCTTAGTTACGATAATCAAACGTTAAAATACATTTGATTAGCTCTTAAAATTTTTTCTTTCTTTTGTCTGCAATCTCTACAAAACTAATTTATGTGTAAATTCTGTTAAAAGCAACAAATTGAAATAATAATTGTCGCGCAAATATTGGGAAGATGGAGTTGTGTTGTTTTTACGGAAATAAACGACAGCTTGATGGGTTGAGACTTTTTATGATTTTTCACAGAAGTTCAAACATATAAAATTTATATCGCAGATTTTTTACCGTAAAAATTACGTTACAATTATTATACGCCACTCTACTACTAATATTCATCGAAGTAACTATGATTTGCATCGTTAATCCGAACCAATTCTCTCAATAACCATTACCGGCTCATATAAAAACCAAATTACCGCGCGCTCTTCATAAATAATTCCTCGTAAAAGTGTCGTAAGCGCGTGCACGCGCGCTCGCGTCGCAAAAACAGCTGATCAGCCTAAACACGTCCATCGCGGCCGCAAAACGATCGACACAAAAGTCATTACTTCGCTTTTCCAATTAGCAAACAGAATTTTCCTACTGCGCGACGAATTGACTCTCCTTCCGATAATGAGCATCGATATACAATAGACCGCGCGCGCGACCGGTAATCCAATCCTCGCGGAATTCGGGTCATCGCGAATGGAAAAAAAAAGCTGCGCGAGGAAGCGCCAGCAGTCGAACAAAGGCGAGAGGAAAAAAAAACGGGGGAAACGGTGACACGCTGAAAGCGCATATACAGAGGAGCGACGACAACTCACCTTCCGGCCAATTTTCGAAGACATGATGGGCTATGTCCCCCGCGGAGTCGCTCGGACTGAATAGGAACTCTTTTGTCTTGCCGCTGACGAGGATGAGGCGCAGGTTTATCTGTAACAGAAAGAAGATCGAACGGGACGTTTAGTGCTCCGCTGTGCTGGTGTGTACCTTTGCGCGCGCTCTTAAACTAAAAACGCTGAGCGTCGCTCGTTCTAATTATCGCTCCACATTGAAAATCGATTTCCCAACGCGGGAGCCAGTTGCCGCAACGCTAAATGCCGCAATTGATTTATCGCTCTGCATTTTCGGATAATCGTATGGATTTTATTTTATTTTATCGTCTACTCCTTAGTCATGCGCGCTCTGTCGCACACGCGGAAATTAAATCCGCCGGGAGAGCATTTCTTTTGCATCTGGAATAACGTGTATGTGCATTGTGTATAAAAGAGCAAGACGGGTTATGACTCTCACACGACTTTGTCATATACAGCGACGTGGCGCGCGCGCGCGTGGAGAAAAAGAAAGGCGAGCCTGAGTACGCGCTTTTGTTTATATTTTATAAGTATTCCGCTAGATCGTATCTGCGGACCTTTGTCTCTCTCCTCTGACGCCTTTTTTTCTCCTTTTCCGCGTTTGCTAAAAAAAAATATGATCGCGTAATGATGGCACAAAGGAACGCTAACGTGAGTGGGAAATTCTTACGTGCAAAAGCTTGAATATACTTGTATGTGTTATTCAAGGATGATGTAACAATTCAATTATTAAAAGTCGATTGTATGTTTAAAGATTTTTCAAAATATTTTGAAATAGTTAATTATGAATTATTTTAAATAAATGAAATTTGTAATGGTAAATATTTCTTTTTATTTCTATGCAATGTTTGCGCAACCGAAATTACATAAAAATCTTACAATCTACTGCATGAATGTTATTTAGGTTTCCTTACGGCTCCTGTAGTTTTCTGATTCCATTTATAGAGCTTAACCAAAGTCCCACTAATTGCCCCAGACAAATAAATAATAAGACAAAGCGTTAATCTCGATTTAAAACTCTACCACCCCCGCAGCGGGTCTAGAAAAAACAATCCTCAAAAGTGAGTCCGCAGTTAAAGCCACAAACATTTCTGGCTGCTAATTTTATACCAAACTGCAGCCCCAGCGCGCAGCGGTGTAGGCGGCGAGGCAAAGAAACGCGCTTGCGAATTGATAGCGTAGCAGTGCTATAGCCCGCACCTACGCGCGCGCGCGGCGATTATTTACGCATGCACTCGTGCATAAACGGCGAGCGCGGCGGACGAAAAAAAAGCGGGGCTTTTCACCCGGCGGCGCATCCGTTATACGCGGAAGATCAAAGGAAAATTATTCGCGCGCAGCTGACTGTAGGGTATATACAGGCGCAAGCAGAGGGCTGATATCGCTGCTGGCGCGCGGCACTTTGTGTTTTCAGGTCGGAGGTGCGCTGCTCGCGGCTGCTTTTGAAAAAGGTTTTCGACTTTTTCGAGGCTTTTGCCGGGTTTTTGGTCTATAGATAGCGCGCGAGTTTTTGATTTCGTTCGCTGGGAAAATTCGAAAAAGCAGGGGGTTTGAAAGTGCGGTGGTGAGGAAAATTTTAATTGCTGGGAATTTTATTATTGACGAGAGATTTGCACGCGTTTTAGATATTTCAATTTGTTTGAAATACAAAATACAAAATACTTTTTGAAATACTGTATTTAAAAATAATTTTTATCGTAAAATTATCTAATTTTTAAATTTTATTAACAAAAATTGTATTTTAAAATACAACTTTTCCTTGATGACCTTGTAATATTTTAAATTCTTTATTAAAATATATTTTGAAATATTTAAAACGCAATATCTTAAATGTATTTTTTGTAAAAGTACTTGACTGTATTCAAAATACCCATCCCTGCCCATCCCTGAGAATCAGTAATAAAAACTAGCTAATCTTTTCTGATGTATTAGTATAGTATCATACAACATTAAATTATTTTATTTATGAAAATAATAAGAAATAATTTATAATTATTTCAGTACTAAAAATAATATAAAATAAGTTGAATGTAAGGGAACTTGTAGGATGTAAGGGAATTTATAGTATATAATCAGCGAACTTTATTACTGAATTATATTACAAATAAATTCTAAATTTATATTGGCTATACATTTTCGCCAACGCAAATTGCAACGAAGTAGTTTCCAATTAAATTTATTAATAGTCCGCTCAATCATGCTATAATTTCAAACTACCTTTCCTTTAATTTCTCTCAATATCCTCAACCGCATAATACCCATTCAGAAGCTCACGTTTTCCCCCAGCGAAATTTCAATTCAATTATTTCCTTGCCCTCCTCATTAGCTGAAAACTCGAAACGCTTCTCAACAGGCATTTTTCTCCGGTTCTCAAAGCCGATGAAAATACCAATTCACAGAGCGAAGAGTAGCCGCGGAGAGAAATCGAATTTAAATATGCATAATAAGACAAAGTGCGTACGAGAAGGCAACTATCGAAACGAACGGCTTTTATATCGACTCGCGTATATATAAATACGATCCTCGCCTCTTTCTAGCCAATTACTCTTCGGAGATTCCTTGTCGAGGCGCGATTTCCCAATCGTTAAAAAGCCGAGGAAGACGAAGAAGTTTCCGTTGGGCAATAAAAAAAACGAGCCGGAGCCAGGCGCAGGAGAATGCGTTTTTATATGCAGAAGCAATAAAGGGGCAGGCTCGCAGGTGAGCAGCGGGATTTTCAAAAAGTTACGCTCTACTGGTGCGTGGGCTATCGTAGATGCAAAATCATCGGCCAAAGATGCGCAACTTTTTGTATTTTATACTTCAACTTCGATTTCTATGCAGTAGGCTTGTTTTATTCTAGGTTGCAATATTCGAAGATTACCAATTTTTGTTCTGCTTCGTGCAGGTGTGAATAATCAAGTGTATCTTTGCCTGGAAAAGCATGGATTTTGTTTAGAGTTGCGTTTACATATTCATGATGTAAAAGAAGAGCAGAGAAGATGAGAGTAGTTGTTACAAGTAAACTCAATTTCTTAAAGTTTAACCAATTAATCATTTCTCCAAAGTAATTTTACGTAAACTCGATTTTATTCCTCGATTAAATCCACGCGTTTGTTCGAGCTATACAAAAACAAATGAAAAATTCATCGCTGATAATAAAATATTCAAACGCCAAAGCAATTTACTATGCATACCAATAGATTTAAAATCGAACCGTTCTACCAGCTGACCTTCAAACGCTCACGGAAGCCTAAATTTTTTCATGCACGACGTAGTGTTCCATACGAATATACACTTGTACAGCTGAGATTGAGGTCCGCTGGGGCTCATTTCGTTGTCCGATGGGGAGGTGTACATCGGCGATCCCCTTAAGGGAACAATTTCCACTTTATATAAATGCTAATTTGTTTTTCATCCTGGCGCGAGAGAGAAAAAAACAGACTTGGTCAACATCGTTTTACAAGCAAAAACCATACGTCCATTAGGCTTGTTTTCCGCGTGAAACCATCAGCCGCGCGCGCGCGCTTTTCATCGTCTCTCGACTTCCTATTTTTCACATCTCGTAAGAAGGCGACGCAATAGTCAGGCGCTATTCACACGGATTCGCCTTAGCTTGCGCTAATCATTGCATCAGAATCGTATAATTCATCGCTCGCTACCTATACGTACGAGGAAAATAATAACCGTAAATTAACGATCCGAGAATCAGTCGTAGATATATAAAGCGCGTACAGAGAAACACTATCATATCCAACACAATTAAAATGGAATTTCGATATTTACATCGGGAGACTATCGTAATGGTATAATGTCAACGCTGAACCCGGCAGCGTCGCTTATAAAGCAGGTAGACTACATTTTTTGTCGCCTTTACTCGTCCGGCAGCACAGCCTCGTTTTCTGCACTAATAAGCGTGACTCACGTGAGCGCGTGAATTATAATTATTATTACGAGAGTCAGATGCTCGCTGCTCAGAAGAAAAAAAAGGCTCGCCGCGCTCAACGAGATTAGCAATCGACGCAGCAGTCCGTCTTACTCGCGGCTTTATTGTTGATATGGTGCACGCGGATGACTGGCCCTTGGCTTTGTCTTGCTCTACGCCACTTTTCTTTGGATCTCGCGCGCGCGCACGACGAGCTCTCTTTTTTTTATCTCCTTTCTTTCCAGGAAGAGCGCGAGCTTGCGAGCATTGTTCGCCGCTGCCGACGAGTGTTGCGCCAGCAGGGCTTTGAGAGAGAGAGCGCGGAGGGCATTTAAAGCGTAATTTTTCGGAGCATTGTGCAAGGAGAGGGATTATGTAGGCGGTTTTCGAGCGCGCCGTCTTTTCCGCGGGGTTTTTTGGCACTTGAGAGGTCGAGTGGGTTAATTTTATAGTTTGGCGGGAGGTTGCGTCTTGGTTTGAGTGTTTGTAGCGTGGGTTTTCATGAGATGGGGATGGTTTTTCAGTTTTTGAGAGAAAAGAACAATATGACTGGCCTTGTTTTCAGTATCTTTTGTGCGTGTGCACTCAAGTGTATCATGCGACAGAAATTTCGTATCTTGCGCATTCCAGTTTAGCAGAATGAAATCTCGAATAAATAATTATGCGAATGCAACTTCCTGGGGATTAATGTTTCATGCAAAAATACGAATGATGCATGCTGTAGAGAAAAAAGTTAACTTGCAGTGACTTTGACGTCAAACGATCTATAAGTTTAAACGAAAATACACTCAAGGAGAGCAATTTGATTTTGCCTTGCTGAACTAAATAAGTAAAATTCTAGCTGCATGAACAATTTAAGTATATTTAAGGACATTCGTTTAAAAGGTATTTTTAAACATTTTTTTAAGTTATATATTTGCGAGTTACTTTCTATTAAAATAGATAAGTTTTTATATAAAAATTATAACTATTTATAAATACTACTACCCATTTCTTTTATTAACCTTCAAGATTTATTACATTCGGAAGTAGTTTTGATCTTTTTCATCCGGATAATGTTGTAGTTATCGATTCGATTAAAAAGTTAAAGATCTTTGTTTAAGGTAGTTTATACTTAACATTATTTAAAGCTCAATGAGAACATTAATTTTATTTAACTTAAATTTATTTTATTTTATTTACTAAAATCAATAAAATTGTAATATATTGAAAAAACGAGAAAAATAAAAAACTAAAATATAAAATGAAAGAAAATGCTTAATGATGTCATAAGCAAGTAGGTTAGAGATTTGCGAATGGTTTTCTCTCTGTATTCGTTGAAAGTTTCATCAAAACACAGAGGCGAATTTACTTTATTTTTATGAAAAATAAAAGGGGGAAACGAGTTTCTTTTTATTCCTGTTATATATCCTCTACGAAAGTTGATAATAAAATTCAATTGAGTGAGTCGCGTGAAAGCCAATCTGACTACTCTAAAGTGTCGTCGGCAGCGAGTAGCCGCGCCAGAAGAAAAGTATTCATATTACAGTTAAGTTTCTCTACTTTATCCGCAGGTGAAATGACTACCGGACCAACTGTGACATAAACGCCGCGCGGCCCATTACCGTAAAGCGCCTTTCTAACGCCCTTCTTGCTCTCTAGCTGCCGCGTAAGGAAAAAAAAAGCAGTTGATCAAGAGCCAAGCAAAAAATTAAATTTCATCAACCCGCCTCTCGTTACATCAATAACTTTTCCCTTTGACTCGGCGCGATCGGAATACGAAATATTTACGAGCCAGCAATCTCGTAGCAAAGTTTCGCCGAGGAGACTGCGGGTCGGAGTAAGCGAGAGAAACAAATTAAAGCCGACCCTCTCCGGCGCCAGGCCGAAAAATCGATCCTGCACGCGCGCTGAGCTCGCTCTCTCTCTTTCCCCCTAACGACGATAAGTGTGCAGCGGCGCGTCTCTAATCGCAAATTATGTCGCGTTTTACGCATCGAGAACGAGAGCGGAGGACGGGCCAAATGAGAATTAAGAGCGGGGAAAATCTCGGGGAAAAAAATTACCGTCAAGATTTTAGCTGGCCGTGAGAGTCTGCTGGATGCGCGATAAAAAGTATACAGCGCTGTGTAGGATAAATTAATATCTTTGCCGCGCGGGCATCATGGGGATTCGGTGGGTAAATAATTATTAGGAATTACGTAATATTTTTATGTTTCTTTTAGAGTGCTAAATTATTCTGTTTTCCTGTCACGAACTTTTTTATGAATCATACTGTATAATCATAACAAATAGATACTCGCTTCAAATATGGCTTGCCATTCGGAAATTCTAATGAACCATCATTGTTTACATATAGCGAAACCCATAGCTACAGGAAAAAATCAATTCCCAGCACTTAAAAAGAAGCACGACATATTAGTCATTCACAAAAGCCCGTAGTAGTTTGAAGAAAAGCTCGAAAAATTATTCTCTCGGCTCATCTCTCGCCTAGGCCTAAAACATAGCCTCTGCATTTCTACGTTTTCCGTCTTATCCCCGGGGGTGTCTACCCCCTGGGCAATGCATCACACACTTTTCGATTAAAACAGGCTCCCACTAGCCCAGCCTGCACAAATTATTCAAGCGGCAGCGGGCTGCTCGTGCACCCACACCGACTGTGTTGGGGTGGACTCTCTCTCTCCCTCACACTTTATCGATCCCCCAGGAATGCGCGTGGGGAGAGAGCAGGGGGAGGGGGGTGAGCGCAAGCGGGTAAAAAAGCAGGGCGGGAAGAGAGAGGCGCATGTGCTCTGACGAAATATGACGATATGCGTGCAGATAGAAGCCAAAGGGGCGAGAGAGGCAAACGAAAAAAAAAGAGAGCTAGAAGAAAAAGAGAGAAAGGGCACGTCCACGTGCTCGACGAGTGTTTCACCTTGACTTTAGCGAAGCCCGTCGTCGTCGACGTCGTCGTCGGGGGAGATCGTCAAACCAGGTCATTGGGCCAACCTCTTCGCTGCGCGCCACCCCCGGCCTTTTTCGAGGGACTAGCCTCTCTCTCTCTCGCTCTACTCGCTCTCTCTCTATCTCTTTTGATTTCTCGCGAGCGAAATTAGGTGCCGTGTGACGCGTTCTGTGGCGGTAGGCTGTGCGGGTCGATATTCGGTTTTGACGATTACCGAGGAGCGGCCTTTTTTTAGACCGCGATATTTTAAGGACGGTTATGCATTTGTAATTAGAGCCGGCTCTCTCTCTAATTGGGATCGACCTATATTTTTTCCCAGGCCGTATAGAGAAAGATGGAGATAAAAGACCTGATTATTATCTTAGATTTGATGGAGAGTGCATAATTGAAAGGGTTTCGCCGGATAGGTGGCTTGGGGATGTTAATTAAAATTTTAGACTGGGGGCCAGCTTCATCTGACTGCTGAGATTTTTACGAGCGGGCATTTTATACGGGCTATTGATTCCGGAAATTTACATAATGCTGATCGAGAGCTGCTTTATTTTCTGCTGCAGCGCTGAATTATTAGAGCCAAAGATGTTAAATTAACCGGCTAATGTTTTTTCAATATGTAGATCGACCCTTCGCAGTTGGAGGTGTTTAAAACAAAAAGTTTATCAAGTCACTTTATATCATTTTATTTCAAATTAGTCGAAATTAATTTATGATTATATAGCTCAGCTTTTAAGCCAAGGTTTTAATTAAAGACTACTCGACATTTTTTGTCATATTAGCGTTATTACTTGTACACAAAAACTTTGATTAGGAAAATTACATATTATTTTTTTTTATTTTATTACTTTAGCTATCTAATTTGTAGTCGTTGACAATATTCATACTATTTTAAGACTTGTTTAAACTTGCTACAGAAAAGATTAAATTTAATCGATTTATTTATACAAGAGAAAAGTTTGAAAAATAAAATAAAGTTAGTCAGAGAATCTACGACGTTCTCTGACATTATTAATTTTTTAAATAATAAGTATGCAACTAAATCAAGGATGACGGCGCAGTCCCATGTCACAAAAAATTATATTCAGAGCGCATCGTGAATGTCGAAATTTTAACAAGCTGCTCGAGACTTTATTGGGAAAACGTGAACTGGTTTTTAAGACGCGGAGCGTCTAAAGAAAAATTGATCGACGCGTTTACGCGAGAAAAACGAGCAAACAAGCTCAAATGGCAAATTACTCTGGGAATGCAGTGTGCTAATAATTCATTCTATTACATCAAACTGAGTTACAGCTGGTTACAGATACACTAATGGAAAGACAAAATTCTGAGAAATGCGGGCTTCGCGGTTAGTCATCGCACAATCATATGAACCCGACGCTCTGTAAGCAAGAAGACCTCTTTCTTTCTGTTTAGCCAGACATAAATTTACACTGGTAATTTTTGTTTCATTATTGCGGCAAGTAAGATGAATTGATGCTTTTTTGTTAACTGCCTCGAAGTTTATGAAATCTAATCGATTAAAATAGATCAGGAACACAATTTATTCAAATTTAGGCCTATAATTCGTAAAATACGATCACCGGAAAAGAACAGCAACAAAATCAACAAAACTCGCGGCGCGCTTTGAAAACAAGGCCGAAAATCCTGCTCTCAGAGCCGTATCCTGCGCATCATAACCAGACCCCTAAAACGGAGCATTCGCGCTGGCTCCGACAAAAATCTACCTGGAGCGGCTATTATGCCGGGCCCGACTTTCGAAAGCTAAGAGATAGTCTATACGAGAGCCAGAGAGGAGGCATTCTTCAAGATGGGCCGGCGAGATATACACTGGCATAGGCGCGCCGCCGCGGGCCGGACCCCCGAATTATTCCAAGGACCGTTTTCTTCTCTCTCTCTCTCCCGAGCCCGAGAGCGCAGCGAGCTACAACGAATCGCTTTTATTTTCTTTAAAATTTCGACGCAAAGTCGAATCTAGGATGAGATAAGGGCCAGACGAAGAGCTTTTAATTTCGCTCTCGTTGTAGTGGCGCAGGTTAAAAGGGCATCGATTTTTCGACTTTCGCTTTCCGCGGCGAAATTTTCCACGAGATCTGGCTTTGTGAGAAGACTGGCTGTATGAAGGTTCGTGTAGGATCGTGTCGGACGTCAGGAGTAGATAAATTCCCTCGCGACTGGCGGGACGAGGTTAATATGATCTCGAAACAATGGCTCGTTGTTCAAAATCATCGGATGGTTTACGCCTTTTTTTATATTCCTTCGAGAGTATCATTTCTTTCTCTCGCGCGCTGCAGATGACTACCTTCACTCTTTGGGAATTCGTGGTTTGGAGCGCTTAGATGGAACGATTACACGATCACGTTGGAAAGGATAATTTTTCACTCTTGCTGGGCGAGTATACGTGCATGTGCTCTGAGAACGTATTGTGCTGGTAAATATTTTATTTGCCGCAAACAATATTCATTTCTTAATTCAATTAACTGTTTATTTTCTTTTTTAAGTTGTTAAACTTACAATGGAAAGGTATCGTATTATTACAAAACATTCCAATTAGATGGAAACTTTCATGTATATTTTCAACTCGACATCATAATATCATTAATTGCAGTTTAAAATAATATTTTCATGGCTTCTGATAAAATTAATCAGCAGCGCAAGGCCACCTGTAAAAATTGCCTCAAAAAATTAGCATAATTTATGATGATTGCGTTATCTTTAACCAAACAATTAAGTACCAGCATGGTTACGCTCCCTCAAAGCGCGCAGAATAATTTTTATCAATGAAATTCCTCAGCATCTCTTGGGTCAACAATATCACAGAGCGGGAGAAAGAAAGAAGAGAGCGTAAACAGCCGCGTCGGGGCGTTGCGACGAGAATTTTTAGCCGCGCACTATAGCGTGATCCGATGCATTAACGCAGCGAGCGGAATACATCGAAGACAAGGCCGCTCGACACGCAAGTATTTAGCCGGCTTGAAAAACAGTCGAGCGGCTCGGGAGGCTTTCCAATCGCGGGGGGATCAACGCTAAAACTTTCCGCGCCATTGGTCCGGATGATTCGTGTCCAGATGAAGCGTCTCCGCTCCATTATCCCCGCGAGTGGAATAACGCGCCTCGAAGAAAGCTCCGTTGTAGGGAAAATTTTCTTTCGAGTGTATGCCCGCATGCACCTACACTCGCAGGCCTACTTCCCTCCTCCCCCGCGCGGCTTCTACGGCTCTCTTGAGAGAGACGAAAAAAGGATGTACACCGGCAGAAGAGCAAGAAGCGAGCGGGCTTGGAAAAAAGAAGCTTCTCTTTCTCTCGCTCGGATAATATTCAGGTCGTCGTCCTCTCTTTCTCTCTCTCGCGCCATAACGCGCGCGCTGCCGAGCTCGCGCTCGGCTTCTTTCGATCCTATTATTGCGGTATATTCCGAGTTACTGTTACCGACTGCGCGCGCTCTCGCGCTAACTCGCTCGCTAGAAAGAGAGGAGAAAGAGAGCGAGAGAGACAATGCCCTAGGTATTCGCGCAAAAGTCGACGAGTCCGAACTCGCTTCTCTCCTTTATGCTCCTTTTTTCCTCCTCCGATATGTTTTCTGTGTATACGTGTGTGCGCGCGCGTATATATATATGAGAGTGTGCGGGGGCCCTAGCGTCGGCGCGTCGGAGAGAGAGAGAGAGCGCGCGGAGGCAGGGGGAACCTTGAAAGCGAGCGCTAACCCCGCGCGCCGCGAGAGAGAGAAAGAGAGAGAGAGACCCCCATTGTACACCTATATCCTCTCTCTGACTCTCGCCGCTCGCTCGCGCGCGCGCGCTGAAATTCAAAAGTAGCATTTTTAGCGGCCGAGAGAGGAGGGAGATGGGCGATCGGCGGCAAAGCCGAGAGCCAAGCCTATACTTTAGGGATCTTTCGAATGAAACGGGGGTCCGGCCCTCTCTTTCTCTCTCCTCCTCCGTTCTTCTTCTACGCCTCTGCTTTCTTTCTTCTCTCGCGCGCGCGCGCGAGTGCAGCTGCCCGCGCGCAAGAGGAGAGCCTCCCGAACGGGCCTTTATGGCTGCGCACGCGAGCCTCTCTAGGAGAGAGAAGGAGCCAAGCTCCGAGCACCGAGAGAAAAGAGAGAGAGAGAAGAGGAGGGAGATGTTCTGTGTACGTGAGCGGGCGCCTCTGTGTGCACGCTCTGCCTTTTCGGCGAGCGTTTTTCACGTCCTTATGGTTAACGTGCGCTGCAGCCGAGAATGCAGGAGCGAGCCTGTGTTTAGGAGGCAGCCTCGCTGTCTGTGTGAAAAGATGCATTTTGTGCCGCGTTTGGAATTCTGAAAAATTCGGGCGCCTGGAAAAATCGCTTACGCGTGCTCGGAGCGAAATGTTTGAAAAGAGAGCTGCCGGGATTTTCGACCTATTGACCTATTCGAATTTTCAACGCTTTTAAAAGTCACATTTCCCCTGCCGCACGCGGCCATTCAAACGCCGCTCTGTGCTCGATTCTCGCTTGACGTAGCGAAAAATTACAGGCTCTCCTCGTCAACTTTTTCAGAGCTACCCGCGGCCTCCTTCCGCGACGCCGTAATAGCGCAAGAAGCGCCGCCGGAATATAATGTATAATTGCGAGAGCGCAGCATATGCGATTCGCGTGCCATTGCACCTGTCAAAAGATAGCGCGGCCAGATGACGCAAAGCGACTTCTGTCGCGCAAACGCGAGCGAACGAGAGGAGAGAAAAAAAAGTAGGCGGAAAGAGAGATATACATACGGAGAGCCGTTGTCCGGTGGCGCGGTGCGGCTGCGAGAATTTTCTGGGTAATGACTGTATTTTTCGGTGTCGGCTCTTTGATGCGCGCTCGCGCGCTGCCAGCCGTTTTATTTCCGAGGAGAGATATAAGCTTGCGGCTTTTTGTTCTGCGAGTGCAGAGCGAGCGTATGTCGTTGCGTTTAAACTTTATGGAGCGTTTTTCTATTTCTATGGCTGCAGGCTTTCAGTTTGGACGTTTGTAGCCGCCTGCGCTGTGGAATTTTCGCGCATAATTTACAAATTTGTTTATCACACAGATGAGCTTCGGTTTATACAAGTTTAATTTTGATGAGTTAATATTAAATCAACGTTTTCAGTGCAAATATTTGCTACGTAATATCATGACACATTAAATTTAGTGCAAACCAGTCGAGGACTGTACAGAATCAGTTTTACATCGTTATCAGCGTTTTAACAAAGCTGAAATATAAGCGGTTATCGCCCCTCGAGATAGTTGAATTGAAATTTCGCATTTTTTCCTCGTGTAGCGAAACGCCGCCTTATCTCGGCATCCAGAATCCGCGGAAAGCGTAAGCCTCGCTTGCACCGATAAAGAGCCTCGCCGCAGTATATATTTTCAGCATCAACGCGCACCAGACTCTTATCGCATCTCAAACAGAATAAAATCAATGTTTGAATGTCGAATTTAGCGCCCAGCCACGGGGATTAAGCGGCACAAGGCCGCCCCCCGTCTTATTTACAAAACGCGGGCCTACACTTTTACTAGCTACACAATCGCTAGGCAGTCTCCGATGCAGTCAGAGCATGTCCACGGCTCGCACAAAGCCCAGAGCCATAAAGATAACTCGGCGCGAGCGACTAATGTGCACGAATTAGCCGTCGGCGTGAATTACTGCGCGAGCTCTTTCTCTTTTTTCGTTCCTTGGGCACATACAACAAAAGTAGGTTATAATTGCCGCGCGCGCGACGCCGACGTCACTCTCCTAACGCTCTCCTCGCTCAGCTTTCTATATGCAAGACCGTCTCGAGCCGCTGGAATCGATAATGCCGAGCGAGCTTTGTGCGATAAGCGGAGGAGATTTTCGAGTTTCCTTTGTCAAGCTCGCGCTCGGCCGATAGGGCGATTATTGCGTATCGAGCGCTTCGATGCGCGCCGCTCGCGTAAATAATTACAAGCTTTCGGCTGGAAATTTCTGGATTTTTTGCTGGACCCGCTGGATTCGCCTGTGGTTTGCGATGGGAGGGTTCGAAGACCTTTGGGCGGAATTAATAGGAAATTCGATATGCGCGGGGGCGGCAATCAACGAAAATTGTAAGCCCGTAATTCTATTAGCGAAAATTGAATTACTCGGCTCGCGCGCGCTGAAAAAAACACTTTGCCAAAGTTGAGAGCGTAGCAATCATACGGCTGATACAAAGTGACATTCACGTTAATTAACTTCAATTTCGAGCTTATAACTTTTAGTAAGCGGTAATTTAATTGAAATACAAATTTAAGCTCTTCCCTTAGTCCGCAATATATCGTAACCGGAGGCTCTAAAATTTTTGAGCAACGCTCCCTTGAACTCTCCTAAAAGTAGCCCCATAATCTTGGCGCGCAAAGTATCCGAAATCGTTTCCCAACTAATTCTCTCTCTCCCTCTTGCAAAAGTACATGCGCATTATCTCTCGTCTGAGACTGCTTTGGCGGCGGCGGCGGCTTGACGTAATTTTCGCCTCCTCTCGAACGACACATGCAGAGCGCGCTTGCGCTCGAGGCAGACAGCCTGCAATTACTTCCAATTACCCGCTCTCTCGCGCGACTGTACAGGGGGTCAACTCTCTCTTTCTTGCTCACGATCTTCGCCTGTTCGCTTGCGCGCGCGCGCATCGACGCCTCGTTATCTCATCGGGGCGAGCGCGGATGTTATGGCCGCCCCGCTCGCTCTGTGTATTAGCGGGGCAAAAACCAGTCGGCCATATATCGTTTCACTTTTTGGCTCGGATCCAGTGACCCGAAAACCCGATTTCCCAAAGAGCGGCCCCCCCGAGCCTAAGCGCGCAGCCTTTCCTTGACTTTCCTCGCGCTCGACGAGCTGCTAGAGTCGAATGAAAAGCTGACTTGGAGTTTGGACCTTTACTTTCTTTCGCGCGCGCGCGCGACACTCGAAAGTTGTTTTCGTTCGAGTGAGCGAGCTAGCAAGAGAGCCGTGTTATATGTTTGCTCGTTGCGAAAGCGAGCCTCGCGCGTCGGGCCGAGGCGAAAAATCGCGTGGGCGTTGCTCGCCGGCTATTATGCGCCGCTGATGTCCGAGCGTTGCGCGCTTGTACTTTTATAATTACGGAGCAGGCTGTTTGTTTCGCTTGTCGGTTCGAATTAAGCTTCGACGCTTTGTTCTTGGAAAATTTGTGACTTTTTTTTTAAATGAGAAAAAGTTTCTTAATTTTTCGAAAAAATCTTGTTTATGTTGCTTCGAACGCGACACAAAGCCAGGATTTCTTTAACAGATACTAAAACAGAAAATCTGCAAGTATATTCAGGCAGGATATAATCTGCCGGCGGGAAGATTGAAAAAAACTAGTTGGCCGCTTATAATCGCAAACGACTTGGGCTCTCTCTCTCGCGCGCAGACGGATTAACGCACGCTGAATGCATAAATTTTCCGCACAACGGTTTTGGTTGAACGATCTCTCAAGGTGGTGTGTTCGTATAGCCTGGCGGCAATTGAAAACGTCGGCTGCGATTCCACAGCACAGTAAGTATCGCAAGACGTTTTACGAGAAAAATTAGCATAAATTTCAGCTTAATACACCGCGAGATTTTTTTTCCTCCGGCGTAAGTATATGTATATATGTATACGTATACACATCGGGATGATCGCCGCGGCAGTTGGAGAGTCGGACGCGAGCAACATGCTAATAATCTTCTGCTCAATGCCTTCTCTTTCTGTCTCGGAAGTGATTTCACTTAGTCGCCAGCGTCGCTTTAAATGCATCGTCTCCAGTTTGCTCGATTCGAAGAATCCCCTCGGCTCTGCTCGCATGTTAAATACGCAAAAATAAGATTGATTAATACGTCTCTCTGCTCTGCCGAGTCTAATCAGTCTAATTAATTTCAGCCTCGTAAAAACATTTATAAACGACGAATAAACGACAAAGACTAGCACTTGGACTGTATAATATTCGGGAAAGTGGAGCGTAAAATCTGTCTTTAATCTATAGAAATTCCCCGACAAGCAATCAAGACATTTCCTCTTCGCTCCAGATCAAAGGGAAGGAGCCATCGCTCGGAAGAGCTCGCTCGCCCGCGAAATCAATCAATTCCAATGAAGCGATTCCCGCGGAGCTTGCCAATGCATCGGCTCATAGATTTCGCGAGTTAAGAGCCTGCGCGCATCAGGACAAAGACGCTATCCGTGGGCGAGGCTCCGTCAGCTCAAAGTGCAGACGCTGCACACACCATTCATCATATCTGACTACTCGTCGGTCTGCACCTAACCAGCGCTCGAGCCCCAGCTGATAAGGATTGACAGGTCGACAAGACCATTATCAAATACAGGACGCCGCCAGCCCGAGTTTCCGGCCGAGCGCAGCGATCCCGAGCGTCCAATCCCCCGCTCCAAAGAGAGAGAGAGAGCTGTCGCCTCCGACGTGTATATGTATATATGTTCGATCGATTGCAGAGGAGAGAAAGAGAAATGGGGCCGCAGCCGAAGAAGACGCGAAATGCGATAAATCGCGTGACATTCGCGCAGCCGTAGGACTTGCGGGAGCGTCTTGCGCGTCTGCGTGTTTAATTATTTAATAGGATTGGCCGAGATTGCTAGCTGGCCGCGAGGGATGAAGAGGCTAGTAACCCTAAGCTCTGCATACATGGCAGCGGCACACGCTATCCCTGCGAGAAGAAGTGCAGTTTTCGGTTTTTCGAGCTGCAACTTTTATACGGGGATACGAGCTTTTCGGGGGCTGTTTGAATTTAACGGTTTGATGGGGAGAGTTTCGGGAATTGCGCGAGCGGTAATGACTTTTTACTGGGGCTGCTGGTGTTAATTGCGGCCGCCCGGATTGTACGTTACGAGCCTCCAAATGAGTTTTCCCCTTTTTATTTTGCCTGCGAGCCTGGTTTTATGAGCGAGCCGCGCGCGCGCCACTATTCGTTTACCACCGGCCGTACTAGGCTTTTGATCTGCTCGTAATGCTGAAAAATGCACTTTAACTTGCTAATTCAACTGCGCGATATATTTTGGGGTCGGAAAATTGCAATTCCCATTATTGCAATCAATATAATACCCGATAAATTTTGAAAAAAGCCCAGCGTAAAAAGCGTGTTTGCGCACTTTCGTGCACTTGATGATGCCAGAGACGGCGTTTTATCGTAAAGCTAATTTGCACTGTAGAAAAATAAGCACTCGAGCGCGAAACAATGCTTTAAAAATTAGCTTTGTACTCTAGAGTCACTTTGGCCGCACAATGAGCAAAAAATTATAGCTAATGTATTTAAAAGCTAGAGAGGGGAACGAGCACTTGGAATAAACATTCCCTTACGGCGACGAGCAACAAAGCAGGCCGCCCCGCTGAAGCAACGCTCCAATTACTTAAGTAACGCACGTAAGCTTCCGGGCTTATATTTCTCGCATTTAATTAAACTTTTGTAATGAAAAAGCGCCAGGCGGGATTAAAAAAGAAAAGCGAGATTGCTCTATAGCGCCCGCTAGTGAGAGCTAGGGCCAGGCTCATACATATAAGGTGTATACCTCTGCCGAAACGTGACCTACAAAAGCTTTTTCAATATCCTTAAAAAGTTGAAGGTAGTTCTTCGACTAGAGAAGGGGCATTCGGATCTCATCCGAGGCGCGCAGCATCGAGCCAGGACGCCGTTAAATCGAGCCTGCATCGGAAAATCCGAAAAGCAAGCTCCTTTTAAAATATGCGCGCGACAAAAGGAGAAAAATGTCACAATACTCCCCTATATTACACAAGCCGCGAGAGCACAATAAACTCGCTCGGTGCGTTCCACTTCCGCATAATCCAATAAACCTCGTATGCACTCGTCCCTTTCTCTCGTTCGAAAAGAGAGAAAAAAAAAAGAGAGAGAGGGGGAGTCGAGAGAGAAACGAACGGACAGCATTTCCAGAAGGGAGAGAAAACACGTTTCGTGCGGCGGGTATAGGGCGGCTAGGGCGGCAATTTTTAGTGCGCACACGTGCGCGCCAGGAGGGACGATGCTTTTCCCACTTGACGATTACTACAGTAGAGAGAGGAAAAGCAGCAGCGGCGGCACATCTGCTCGCAAGACGTGAGCGCAGAGCGCGCGACAGACGTGCACGCGCGATTGGCCTTATCCGCCGGAGCATTACGAGATTTTTATATGTGTGCAAGAGAGGAGGGAGGCTGATGCAGGGGCCGCCTGGGATATTTACTTTCACTTGGCTTCGGGCTTTTATGTGTTTGGATTAGTCGGCGCGGCTCGAAGGATGCTCTTAATTTTCTTGCGACGAGCCTCGTGATTCTCGAGAATGTGATGTAATGCGCGCCTGGGCCTGCAGCCTGCCCTGCGCTTGACCAAAGCTGCGCGCTCTTGTTCTCGCTCTCGTTACTTAAGTGCTTTCGCTGAAAACGCTTCTTGGTACGAGAGTTTTAAGTGCACGCGCGCCGCGGAAATCGAGGCGAGACGTTTGAAAATAGACGAATGGCTATTTGTTTAGACGAAAAATTCAAGCGATGGCGGAATTAAATATTTGAAAAAAAAAATGAAAAAATCAAGAAACCAAACAGCCTATTCTCCAATCTCGAGCTCCCATCTGTTTACCGGAAAAACAAAACGGCCGACATCTCACGCCGAGGGTATCTCAAGCCCTCACGCACCACATTTGCGCAACAACAACAAAAACAAAAGCCGCGGCGCAGCGCATCTCGCATTCCCGTCCTCCGCGCATTCTAAATTTAAAAGCCTCTCTCTTACGCGCGCTTGTTTTGACTCCGAGCGCGCTTGCTCGCAGCTTAGAAGCTATTAGCCGCGGAGAGAAATTTTTACGAAAGTATCGCGCTCTCCTACATACCCCCGGCGCGCGTGAGAAAGCTCAAGCGACGAACAGCTGCTCTCTGTTTATGCGCGCGGGGGGCACTGATCTCTCCACATACGCGCCGCCGCCGCCGCCGCGAAGAAAGTGAAAAGCGGAGAGGCGCTCGGCAAAAACGTTGAGAGAGGGAGAGAGAGCCCCCTCAGCTCGTTTCCTCTTTATTTTTCTGATGTCAGAGAGCGACGGAAAATTAACTACCGGCAAGATAGGAAGAGCTTATCGGACGGGGGCGTTGGAAAACGAGGGGGTATGACGTGGTTTTTTTCAGAGGCGAGGAGGAGAGAATTATCGTTGAGAGCGTGAATGATAGAAACTTGGATATCGAGTTCCATTACTTCTTTTTTTTTTTATTTTATGGAAGGAAGGATATTGGATTTTTCAAGCGAGGACTTTTGAAAAATTTCCTCGGGACTTGGCGCCAATTCACTTATTGCCACTGTATAAAATTCCAATATTTTTTGCCGTTCGGCTGTTTTTAAATAGTTGCTGCGAGGAATGACGTCGTAAAAAGTAGCGCACTTTAGAATATTTGCTGTTATGAATTTAAGAGCTGTTAAAAATATTTTAATTTTCGTTCGATTAAAGCTTTTCTATATTATTCAAAGCTGTCCTCAAAACGAAACATCTCTTAAAAACTTTTAATTTTCCAGAGCGATAGTTATTTTCTCTCTAGCATCTTCAAATTTTATCCCGTCACAACGAAAACTTCATTATAGCATCTAGAAATTTTTTTTAATGACTCATAACTCCTAATAGACGCACACGGCGGTATCTCGATATCACTAGTACGCTCAGAACTTTCTCTAAATTTTTTGTCCAGCGCACGTAGGTTTTAATATAGTAGGTCAGTAAGCGCGCGCACGCCAATAAAAGCCTTTAAAATCGAATCTGACGGCAAAATCCCTGTAGCAATTACGCACGGCTCCGTTTCCAAGCATTATTATCGAGACGTATTGACAGATTTAATATGCAAATCGCGCGATGAGGCAAGGGATCGAAAGGCACGTGTTCATTGAAAGGGATTAACAAGGACGCATATGGCTTTGGGCGCACACGACACACCTGATTCGTTTATAAATTAAGTGAATGGTCAATTATTCGAGGATAGGTCAGAAATTCCGAATACCCAGGAGGTTTCGGATATATTGATAGCGAAATGTGTGTCAGTCGAAACTTTGACATTCCGCCGCGTCTGAATGTTTCATCCGTAATATTGGATTACGATAAAGTTCAATTTCTCTTTTTAGCTTCTTGGCGCTGGCTTTTAGTAATTAATTTCGTGCATGTTTTATAATTAACATCGAACTCAGCATAATTACATTACCCGCATTCTATGTATATTAAATACTAAATATAAACTTTTGGCTAATTAAGCTGCGATGAAAAAGATTATAAATAAATTTTTTACGAAAACTTTTTTATCACTCAGTAAATATTTTTTATTCGTAAGGAATTTACGTACTATTAAACTCAATTTTCATCATAATAACTCCAGTACTTTTTTTCAGATTTTAATCTTTCATACGGTTATCTCAAACATAACCTATTTTCACTACATCGACAAAGAAAGACAAAGCTTTTTTGGTAATATCCGAAAGGAGAGCTTTAAATTTCGCAAATACAGCCTTCGTGATTAACGCGCGTGCATAACTTTTCATCAGCTGGAAACTGAAAAAAAATGCCGGCAGAGCTTCCTCAGCGTGCAATAAACAATAATTCTTTTGATTTATCTATACGCAGCGGATGTATGCGCTCTCTCACGCACACGAGACTAATTTTCTGGCGATTACGTATGTACAGAAGCACATACACACACACGGATGCATATGAATGGATAAGATATCGCCTGAAAGTATAGTTCAAATAGTGGATGCTAGTGAATCAATTATGAACGAAGACGAGGCGCAGATGTTTACACAGTGCGAATATCGTCTTAATAAGGACTATTAATGTGCGTATTAGAGTGCTTCCATTAAAGATTCATCACTATCCGAATACATTATCGGGCGTAAATTAAAGAGCTCTCCTCGTTTTATATTCATAACAACAATATCGTGATATAGTCGGCTTAGGATCGCAAACACAGCGCGCTGCCGGCGCACTGTGCTCAAACAAAGATCTCTTTTCAAACAGCAATCTTCGGAACTTGTGCCATTTAGCCTCTCTCTTGCGCTCCTTTTCTTCGTAGCCGCGGCTCTGCGATTCTTCTCTAATGAATGTTTTCGACTTGCCGCGGCTGCTTCTTCTTTACGAGCGAAAATCATCGTGATTCGACTCTTTGGATTCTCCGTAAAACGGAAAATACAGCGCGGCAGCAGAGTTCGTTAAAAGTCCGTCATTTCATGCTGCGACTTTAGAAATGTTACTGTTCGCGACACACACTCGAACTAGTTGCCACGCTGCGGCCTGCAAAAGAGTACCGCTCGTATACACATCCCCCAAGGTGTATAAATACATGAATGCATGCGATGTGGCACGCAAGAAAAACTACTATACTCCCGCGCGCGCACTGCGGCGTTATACAAGCGTAACATCTGCGCAGTACGCGAAGAAAAAAAATAGTAAAAACGAAATCGAGTGCGTGGCATGTGGGAGTTTGCATTTTTTTTAACTTCTTTTTTTTCGTTGTTGTTTAAATGCTGAGCGTGGAAAGCTGGAAAAGAAAAAGAGGTTATGCAGGCGTTTCTGTTTGAATTTTTCGAAATTTTCTGGAATTCTGAGCGCAAGCTCGTAGCGTTGCATTTTGTATGTATATCATCGAGGGAAACGGGCGAAATTCAATAGAATCGGTATTTGAATCGCTATCTTTATATTGATTAAAAGTTTTTCATATTGCACTGATATCGGTATTCTTCGCGTCAGGTTTTAACCTAAATTTATTTATAAAACTGTTATACGCTTAAAAAGCTCAAAGTAGCATTATCCGCAGAACTTAAAAATATAATAAAGTTGAAGCAGGAAAATAAGCTGGACGGGGCTAATTTAGCAGCTCAGAGAGTATATATATCGCGTACTCTATAATTCTTTCAAAGTAGGCTTTCACTTCAGCTGTAAAAGTAGATTTTCCCTCGTTCAAGTCTTTACACAATAATTGAATTGTCCAAATCCAATTAGAGCGCGCAGCAGCTCGCTGTATAAACACGGCGATGACGACATGTGTCGCTAACCTATAAACTCGTCGGTTCACTAGACTACCACTTCGCGCAGTCCAAAGTATCTTGATTCCACTTCATTAAAAAGGATACTCAGACGGTCACCCCGCGCGAACTTTGCTCCTCGACTATATCAAAACTCCAATTGACAATTCCTCTCGGAGAAACCCTTCCAGCCCATCTGCCTTGGCTCGCTTTTACAGAAAGAAAGCGTCTATTTATATACCGGGGGGAAAAAAGTGTTCCCGTGGAAGCATGAAAATGGTCAGCGAACCGGTGAAAATCCTTCCTCCGAAAAAATGACCTCATCAAAGGGCGCGCGCGCGGGCGCGAGTCTATTCCTCGGGGCGGCGACAATAAGAAATTGGCAAAGGAGCGAGAGAGAGACGCGCTCGCTGGGTGGGTGTGGTGGTGCAGAGAGAGAGCGGGAGGGAGGGAGAGAGAGCGAAAACCCAGTGGCTCATGGCTGGCGAGTATCGATCGGCGGCGGCGGCGGCGGCAAACGCTCGTCCTCGGGTTTCTGTGTGTAACGTCGGGGCCCACCCCGGCGGCAGCCGCCGCCACCACCCAGTAGCAACCGACGACGCCCGCAATCCGTCTGGCTTCGAGCGAGAGAGAGAGAGAGAGAGAGGAGAGAGGAGCTCTCTTGTAGGATGTTGGCTGGCTGAGAGAGGTGCTGTTCCGTTAAAGGGACTGATGAGCAACATCCCGTTTATTTCGGGCGAAGTGACGGACGGAGAGTGAGCTCTCTCTTGGCGGGCAAAGTTTTTTCAGGAGGAGAGTCTTGACAAAGCGCCATTCAGAGGATTCGGCGAACTGAAAAATTTACTGGTCTGGTGTGAACGTTTTGCCGAGAGAGCCGGGGCAAGAGAATGGATGGAGGACTTTCACTCCAATTAATTTAATCTGATTAGAATGAGAGGATAAAACTTCTGATGACTGACGTGCCGCGCGCGCATTCGCGATCTCAAATTAGTATACCGTTAAGCCTCTTTTTTTTAGCCTGCGTGCGACTTTTATTGTTCATTTCGAGTAAAAGTCCTTTTCTAAAATTTTAAAGTATTACTCTTATACTCCCAAACATGAATTGCCTTTCAAACCAGCTAGAAATTAAACGTTTAAATAAGTAGCCGCATATAAATGAAAGAATCAGTAACGGATCCAGCCCTTCAGTCCAATTACCAGACTTTTTTCCAGCTTTCTTCTAGCTTTGCTGCTAAAAGAAGTAGAATTTTCAGTCCGTAGAGCTCAAGGTCTCGTTAGGCGTAGACCTACCCCGCACGAAATTGGCAATGCCTCACCTGCGTATATATAGCCGGCAATCGCGATAATAAACAGCGCGCTCTCTCACCTTACGTGCAGCTCTAGCGCATACACACACATGTACATACACGCGCAGAGCTGTAGTAGCTCTCTGACCTCGAGATCTCGGCGATAGAACTCGCCTGGAGACGGCGACGACAATCGATCTTCAGCGGGCCAGGATATATTGTTTTATATGTGTGCAGCGCCTCTTTAAAAGCCTCTCGGGGCTCGCTCTTTCCAACAGTTTTGGGGCGCCGCCTCGCGAGTTATTTACGCGCGCACTCGACGATCCTATATAGACGACGTTCTTCGCGCGTCGGATCGAACCTGCGAGGAGGAGTGAGTTATCATCTATTGGGAATTGTCTGACGGAGTTTTGGACGATCGAGTTAACTGCGAGTTTAGAGCGATCAGGAGGGCTCCCTCGCTCGAGCTTAACGGCTATACATGCTTTAATAAATTCATAAGTGCGGCTTTATTGTTGGCGTTATTGTATAATTTTTCTTTCGATCCTATGTTATTTAATGTCGCTGATTTCGTTAATATTTTAAGCCTTCTTTGTTTTATTTTTAATCAGGAATTTTTTATTTGTTTATTGTTATTCTCTAGTTAATTTTAATTTTTTATTAATTTCCCTGGGGGCATGCGAGCGTGACTAGATTATTCAAATAAATCTTGAAAGAAGAATTTGAAAGAAAATTTTTCCGTTTTCCAGAGCAATAATGACTATTGCTTTATAATTTTATCTCAAACAGAAATACAATATTATTTTGTTCATAATTCCCGGCTCTGATTTCCCAATGGACTGTCCTTAAAGCGATGAAAACTGCATTTGAAATTCATAGACTGGAATAATCATCGGGGTAACAGTATTGACCGTATTGCAGAGAATGGAAGTTGGTGAGAATGCCAAAAAATAGGTCTGGCGCAGCCTGGAAGATAAGGATATTGAAGCTTCTGGGGAAAGCTTTACGACAGCTCTTTGTTAGAAAATGCTAAGTCATCAATTTCGAGGAGACGAGATTCGATATGAAATTTTATGTGAAAAATGAATTTTAATGCCTTACTCCTCAATAATGTAATCTCGAGTAGAGTTTAAAAAATTTTATCGATGCAGCTGTCAATAAATATTTTTTTCTTGCGCACCGTTTTCAACTTTACCTTTCTTTCTGCTGTTACAACTTTAAACATACTTGTAGACTTTACTATTCAAGATTTTCCTACATTAAAATAGTAAAACTGTTATTAAAAATTCATTTAACAAGTATTTTGTTTTAGGTACATTAAAAATTCATTACGGAAATCAATAGCACATTTAACTATATATGACGTATAATATTTTATGAATTATTTCCATCAAAAATTACTTAATTTTCGAATGACATCAGTCATACAATTAAAATTAAATCCATTTTGTGAGCAAATGACTTTATAATTAAAATTAAGTCTTTTATAAATTAATTCCAGCATAATATAATTCCATTCCCGTTAAAATGATTAGAAGCCATTCAGCGGAATGAAATACATTTTTATCAAATAATAGAGCGATAATCCGAAGCATATGAACATACAGCAATGGTAGGTCAAACTTATCGCTCCCCAACAACTATTATCGAGGCTAAAACAACAGCATTAGCGTGAAAACGGTGTCAACGCCATCGCAAACACGTCCCTCAATTGCAACTTGAAATTTAATGCGCCCGCGCAAACAGAGCCCCCGAAAAATGCAAAAACCAAAAGCCATCAACGCTCGCGCGCGCGACTCTCGACTTTCGCGTGTTCCGCTCTGCAAAACACGTCAACGACGCACTTGCGTCAACGATCGATTTTCTTATTTATATACTGTTCGAGGCAGAAGCCAGCGGTGCATTAGCGACGCACGATGCGCCGCAGGTGAACCCGCGGGCCTCTTAGAAACCAAGTCGCGATTAACAGCAGACGAATTATCGTCGGAACGAAAAAAAAGGGAAGCCCGCGAGAAAATTTTCCTCACGCTAATAAGGATTCCGCGAGCTGCAAAAGACAGAGCGCGCGCTCCGGCTATAGAATTGATTTCTTTTTTTTCTCTCCGCCACTCCGTGCTCCTCCCACTTTGCTCGCGACGGCTATAAATCCGTTCTTACTTAACCGCCGCTGCGGCGATCGAAAGCCCCGGCTAATGCCTCTTTCTTACCGCCATTTTTCGCCATTTCCGCCGCGCTGCGCTTCAGCGACTCCGGGGTGGCAAAAAAGAAAAAGAAAAAAAAAGAAGATAGGAGAGCGGCGCGTTTCGAAAAATTTAACTGCGCGAGCGAGTGGCTGCCAGAATTTTCAGTTGCGTCTGCGGGCACGACTTTCTATCGGCGAGCTTTTTTGGGAAATTGATGTAACTGCGTTTGGCACGGGCATTTCGGCAATCGCTATATCAGTTTTCTATTAGAGTAGCGGCGGTGAAAGCGCGGGCCAGCGGCTCCGATAAAAAGCTGCTTTTCTACAGCGCCGCGGCACTATATTTATTTTCGTTTTTGCTCCGCGCTGCGAATCGCTGCGGTTAAATCGCACCGGCAGCTGGCTGCTTTTCGAAACGCTTTGTTTTGTAAGCTGATTTATGCTGAATAACATCGGTTTTATCGTTGTTCTACAAGCACGCTTGAATTCAAAAGCCATTCAAAAGCGACTTACGCTTTTCTTGTCTGTATAATGCTATTCAAATTAGTTCTTAATAGCTCATTAATTCTGCCCTTGTGAAAAAAAAAACGATGGATTTTTCGCTCAAAGTAACTCCGATTTCCCCTCTTAAAAATACGCCCAGCACACCGCCGAAGGCCATTACCCAAGTTAACGACACTCGGGCTAAGTAGCAATGACATTTGTCTCTCGGCGAACTATATAAGAAGGCCTCAGCCGAAAATTGTCTCGGCGCACGTTGCCGCAGCGCAATTTTCGCAGCTATCGCGCAGGACGATCTAATAACCCCGAGCTTGCGGAGCGAAAAAGTCGGTATCGCACACGGCGCTTCCTCGACTCTAGAGAGAGCTGGCCCTGTTTCGCTCTCCAGAAATTTTCCGCGCGTGCGCCCCGCACATTTGAATACGTAATTGAGAGAGCGCCCGTATAGTTAGCGTGCCCGCTGAATAAATAGAGAAGCACGTGCCGGTGCGCGCGCGAAATCATATATACGCATGTATAGTCTAACCAACACACGTGCGTCAGGCCGCGCACAGGGGACGCGACGAAAGGTGGAGAACGCGCTGGAGCATCACGTGTGCAGTAGGCTACCGCTGCGCACGCTGATCGATATCAAGCGCAGACGAGCTAGTCGTTGCCCCCTTCTGCAAGCATTGCTGCAAGCTCTCCGGCCTGATCAGCGCCTGCAGGACGTGTCTTTGATACGGACAGATGGATTTTACGCTGATCGGTTTGTGGCCGGGCTCTCTGCGGTCCAGATTCGCTCTGGAATGTGTTTACGGAGTTTAGAGTCTCGTAAACAGGGATAGTTGCTGGCTAGTTGCGCTGCTGATACTTTTTTGATGGCTTGTATGTTTGGATTGTAAAATTAAGGATTGAAATGCGTTTGGGGAGAGTTTGTTTATTTTTAAATTTTCTATACGCTTATCAGCACCCGCTCGCCGAAAATCAATATTTTACAAGTGTGCATGTTTCGTTTGCATGCCGCGGCTATTGTGTATCCAAACCTATATCGGTTTGCATAGAAAATATCGATTTTTCGAAAAGAGCCTGAGCCAATATTTGCATGCGCACAGTCTCTACATTAGACTGCTTTTACATATATAATTCAAAGTTTGGAAAAAAGCTGTAGGGCAATAAAAATCCGAGCCACTTTCCAAACAACTCTACCAACAAAACTACACCTCCCCTTCAATCCCATCCGTTGGAAAAGTCTCAAATTCCAAGATTGAATAAGCGCTCTTTTTGAAAAAGCAATAAATTTTTCTCTTACTTTTCAAACAAACGAAATTCCCGCGTACAAACAAAACAGGCGCCTCCACCCTCGATATACGCTCCTGCAAACTCGGAGCATATTCATATTCGCAGCGTCGCGCCGCCGCGTATATTCGATTCTCACGTCGTGCGAGGGGCGTTATAATGGAATATTGGACACACTGCAGCGCCGGCGTCGGCGGGTCGATGGGGCGAGGAGAGCGAGAGCTTATAGCCCAGAGCGCGCTGGTAATCGTGGGAGAGGGGCTGTTTTCGTTAGCGATTTATGGGCCGAGCGTGAAAGCATAGCAAGGGTTGCTCGCCCCGCGTGTAGCGGTATTTAAAGGATCAGCGCCCGGTTTTTGAGGCTGCTGTGGTCTACGGGGGAAATTGGAGGAGGGAAATTTTCGAGCGGACGATCATTGCGGAAGGGGACGGCCTGAGAGGTTTATCAAGCGGCCGATGGCTGCAGCGAGAGATTCGCCGTGGGGGAGTTGTATTGATTTGAGATGCGAGCTGCTGGGGCTGGATTCGAAATGATTTTTAATTAGGTTGGATTTGGTGGTGATTTGACTATTGGAATAATAATAGGTTTTGCGTATTCTGGAATTATTATTGGTGTAATGAGATAATTTATCAAAAAAAAACAATTTGTTGAACACTTGCCAGAAGCAGCGAGCTGGCAACTTGTGTTAACGCTTTTTTTTTAGTTAAAAAAAAAACGTAATGACCCAAAAATGTATTATTAAAATTCTTTTTCTAGAACAAATCAGCTATTATAATTTTATTACGTAGTTTTTTCACGCTTGAATGGAAAATTAGTTAATAAACTTGTATTTATCTGTATAATAAAGTATGCGCAGGTCTATAAAACAAGTTTCTAGACTAGCCGTTACAGCCGCAGCGGAAAAAAGCAACGCACTTTAAAAAATAACGCGCATATAAAAGTTGTTGAAAAGAGGAGCGCGGAAACATTTTTCAACTAGGCTCGCATTAGCAGCGAAATAATTACGCGAGGAGCTGGAAAGCGTCGCTCGATAAAAACGCCTGAAATCTCCGTTACACATAATATACGCAGCTCTTCGGCAATCTTAAAAAGCCATAAAGAGCCAGGGGAGCCGAGCACAATTGAGCAAATGATTTACACCTCGCGAGCACGAGTCTCTCTATTTTTTCTGTTCGCTTTACCCAACAGCAGCGGCAGCAGCCACGTTAGCAATAAATTTCCACAAAGGGGAAATGTACATATACATAAGCGGTGGCGATAGGCAAACAAGGTTGGCTTTTCCAAGCGTTAAGAGCCGCGCTCGCGTGCGCGCTTTTTCGTAATGCAATATTCATTGCAAAAGCGGACAGGATAATCGGAATTTGGATTCACCGGGTGCGACCTTGCGCGCGGGCGAGCTACTATACGTGACGCAACTTATTAAGCCCCTTGCTCAACGGCCCTTTTTTCTCTCGCCTCGATACGCTCGCTTTAAATCGACGCTCTTGGCGGATTTCTTTTTTTAAAGGTTACGGATTAAAAAATCGAAGGAGGGCCGATCCTTCGCGGCGTGCATGAATGGCGGCAGAAATCTGGGCCAAGCCCGTTATCCTTTAAGGACATCTATTGATCCCGTGAGCGCATATCAAATCTCATTTTTTATTGCACGCCTTCTATTTATATAAGGACGCCGGGCTGCGTAATGATCGCTGATTATGGCCTTTAAACTGCCTTGCGGATAGGCTCTTTTGTGATCGTTAGGGAGGGGGGAGCCCTGCAATTTTTTAGGAACGATGTGGGTTAATAGAGCGACGATTGCACGAGCTACTTGAATTCGATTAAGAAGAGTTTCTTATCGTTTATTGATATAGAGCTTCAGCTGTGTGTGCTTCTTTAGAAACCAAGTGATAATCTTAGCCTTTGATTAGATGCTGGACGCCCGATGAGAATTTAATTATCGACTAGCCGCGGCTTATCGGTATCTGTGATTGTAGCTCTGTTTATAAGCCGTGAAAAAAATATAGCTTGTATATAATTGATAAACGATTATTTTAGCCGGAGGACGGCGTAATGACTCTTTAAAAAGTCTTTAATGTCAAACGACATTTTCAAAGTAGATTACGCGATGGGCTCTTTTTTTTCCGCATCGCATAATCATAATCAACGGCGTCGCATCGGCGTTTCCACGAGAAATTACAACGCTTTATCGTAAAATAAGCATGCACGTAACGCTCCTCTCGCTAGTAAAATAATAATCAATGCTCCCAGTATTCATTAGTGTAGTCATAGTGACTGCTAATAACCCGCGGAAGTACATTTCAACTTTATTACGCTTTTATCGCGCGGCGATTTTTTCCTCTCTTCCCAATAGCCTCAATAAAATCCTTTTAAAACAACAAGAAATTTATTACTCGCCGATGATGAGTCGCCGTAGCAGCAGAGGAGCGCAGCACTACATTATGGAAAAATTGCAAAAATTATTACCGACAAGAAAAACAACAGAGCCTCGTGACTGTATCGCTATACTTTATCGAAATAACTTTTCCGGGTTAAAAGATATGAAAAATTTAAATGACACCTATCCGTCCATTAAGCTGCATTACTAGCTGAAAAAGAGCCAGCCTGCCGCGCGATGTCTGCAAACGCGAAATTACGTTGCGGAAAACAAGGGATGACGAGGAGGAGTAGTAGTAGTAGGCCAAAAGAAAAATAACAACGCGCCGGGTAGCGCACGGTACAAGAGCACTTATAAAATCGACCAATCTAAAGTTTTTCTCCGCAGAACCGCCCCCCTCTCTGCCGCCGCCTCGTTTTATAATCCATCTACGCATAAGAAGACTAATATTTCCATTTCCGCGCGAAACTTCTTATATAGCCAATGAATATGCAGGATCGCTGCTGGATATATGTACGGTATGAATATGCAAAGTTTACTTTTAAACCGCGCAATGATAAAAATATATATATATCCACACCGGAGCGGTGGCGGCGGCACTGGCGGGGCGAGTGTTGCGCAAGACTCGAGCCCGAGCGCACACAACCTATGGACTATCGATTCGAGAATGAAAATTGCTGCCATTATAATCTTGCCTGTGCTAGTGGCCACACTTGCATAGTTTATAAAACGCTTGCTTGATACATTTTTAAGCCACTTTTTGCTAAACTGAAACTGTGTTATTGATTTTGCAGCAAAAGTATTTTCAGTTTAACGATTAAAATTACCCCCAACAAAATTGGTATTGTAATCCCGGATACGCCTACTTGTTTTGCATATTATCTCTCTAATCGTGATATCACAGTGATTGCTTAATCGAGTGGTACTAAATAAAGACTGCGTATTTTTCAAAAAATTATCATGCCTGATTCTCAAGCTGCGGAATGCGATGCAATAAGACCTATTTTTGGCTTGACATCTCGTTTTACAGTCACTCAACATTGTTCACAGCTTACATGAGCACATTTAGTCATTAGAGGATTAATAATACTTGCAACGAGAAATAAAACTAAATCGATAGTCGCCAGAGCATCCAGTAAATTTAAAGCATTTCCACCTCACTGCGGACCATCCTTTGTTTGCGCAAATTCTCCAACAATCCACTAACAATTCAGCAGCATCGCCCGGACGTCGTCCCGTCTGCAGTTAATATTCATCGATGACGACGCTAACTCACCACCTACATACGTGCACACACACATATATATTTCGTATATTCCGTCTGGCCGGACAATAGCTCCGCGAACTTGTGAATCGTGAGAAAGCCAGTGCGGCGAGTTCGTCTTCGGTGACGGAGAGCTCGCCAATTGATTATCACTGCTTCTTGTGTCTACGTGTATGTGTATACGAATGTACATATGCACACAGGGTCTTTGGCTCCGTCACTCTGAGAAATCCCGCAGAGAGATGGAGAGCGGAAGTCTGGCTGTTTTATTGGGCTTTCGGTTTTACAGCGTGATTTTTATCGGCCGGCAATTCTCGAGGGCGATGGTCAGGAAAGAAAAAAAAACAAGCGGCGGCGGGCAGTTGATAAGGCCTAATCATGCGTGAAAATGTATTGACACGTAGCCGCGTGAGTCAGGCTCGCGTGCGGTCGTGAATTTTAGCAATTGTGTGGTTAGTGAACCTGGGGAGAGGTGTATTATATACTAGGCCGCTTAGGGCTACACTTTTCTCTCGAGGGTAATCCCGTCGCGTGATAACGGATCGAGCGTATTGGATATTTGTTGGCTGTTTATCTGTGCATGGATAGTTCGATGAATATGCCTATACTTTTTCGAGACACAATCGTGTTCGCCTAAGTGAAGCTACGTTTTGAGTCACGCGTTTACGAGGTCGATGAATCATAATCTCATTCTCGTCGAGTCGAGTTTCGCATTTACATGTGACATGCCGAGAGAGCGATTTGTCACTTGCTGCTTCGAAAGAAGAAAACTGCTTTCACTCGATTAAGCCCGTAATTTCAAGCCCGCATGCTTACGCGTTGGCTTGATCGAAGTAGAAAACCTTTCCATTTTCCACGGCAGGCAGCTTCTTCGTTCCAGACCCATAGCTCCAGCCACGCTCTCATTTTCCAAAATCCAAGACGTCCAGACTTCCCAGCCGAATTCTTTTCAAGCCCTCGAAACGAACGCGCACGCAAAATTCATTCGTTCCAGGCACCGAGAACGTGTATTTACGAATCTCGCTCTCGGCCGAACGAAAGCAAAAAAAAAGGAAGGGAAAAAAACGAACGGCGCTCGAATATAAGAGCCGGCTCTCTCGGCTTATATACGCCGCGAGGAGAAAGTGCGCTCTTGCGCTTGCGAAATAACATATATCGATGGGCGCGCGTGCTGGCTGCGTGTAAGAAGGCGCGCGCACGCGATGCGCGCCTCTTTCGATTCGAATTATTTCGAGATCGGTTTCGAGTGCGCGCCGGAGAGGCTCGTTAGGCGGCGTGAAAGGTGATGAACGGGTGAAATGCCTTTTTCGAAGGCCCTTCGGAGAGGAGGATAATTTCAGAGGAGAGGCTTTGAAGGATGGATTGCGTTTGTTAGGAACAATAGGTTTGATTCGAGTATGTTACGCAGAAATTTGAATAACAAAACAGTTTATACGAATGCAGGCGGGTTAGCGTGGACAAAAGAGCGTAAAATAGGCCGGCAGCGTAACTTTATGCTATTTTAGGCAGAAAAATTTTCTGGACGAGAGCTTTGGGATTTAGCCGTGCAAAAAGTGCATTCAAACGCATCCAGCAGAGAGAATGCAGAGACTGGCGAAACATTTTGCTGACGCAGCCAAACAGCATTTTGCATGTTTAGTTTATTAGATGACACAGTCGCTTTGAAACAATCGCGTTCTGCAACAATGCCGGCCGGAATATTGCATAAAAAAACGAGAGCCTGCTGCAGTTTGGAAAAATATCGCATCGGGAGCCGGGCGCAAAATCAATCTATTTTTTCCGCCGCCGCGTCCTTTAATCAAACATTCAAGCGCAAAAAATGGATCCCCGCACGTATAGAATCTCGAAAAGCGCGAGCTTGCTTTGCTTGCACATGGCGCAAACGAAGCGACAATGGCTGGCTCGCGATTTCGAAAAGCCGATCAACGAGCGCCGCATGCTAATCGGGACCGCGCGCGCGCGCGCGAATTGCGCCAGACGTGTTATGCAAATCGTCATCATCGCGAGGCTTTGATTAACGTCCGATTGTTCCTTGCGCGCGACGCACTTTTTTTTTGCCTCGTCGAGGAAAATGCCGATGATGCCAGCCCCCGCGGAGGAGGCTGCTTCTTTCCAAGTGGAAAATCGGATTCGCCTGGTTTTTGGCAAGCCAGAATGTAGCGCGCGGAAATAGACGGCTAATTGTCAGGCTTAATTTAACGTTTGGTAATTCAATTAAAGCGGCGATTAATCGCGAGGATGCACGAAGAAAGCGAACTCGCCGAATTTAAATAACCCGACCACGTCCCGCCGGCTGTTTACCTTCACCTTCCTCCCGACTTTTATGTGCGCACGAGTCCAGAAAGATTTATGTACTTGCTCGTCTCTCCGGGCCCTCTCCTCATTTTTTTTTCCCGAATTTAATACACGCCGCTTATTAAAAAAGTTGAAAGTCAACATATCCGCTTACAAAAATTCAATTTCCCAAGACAAACCCCTTTTCCAGCTTCCAAATTTTCCCCGTGCCGCTCTCTCAACTTTCATCAAATCTTCCCACTATTCGCTTAGAGCGCAATTACGCCTAACGAGCTGCGCGCGTGAGAAATCGCATACACGATATATCGCACCTGCGTTGCCGATCATGCGTGTGTATATGCGCGCGGTGCACATCGGCGGCGATTACGCTCGGCGGGCCGAATATCCGCGTGGGAGCCGCGGCGAGGTGGCGTTCTCAAAATAGCCCCCGCGTTTGGCCACTGGCGAGAGAACGAGATTCTTCGCGCGCGCAGAGTGGGTCTCCTCGCTGTTTCGATCAGCAGCGCGAGCTAGTGTATAGCGCGAGAGAGACGAAGACGAGCCGAGGTCACTGACACGGCCAGCCGTCATGGCTGCACATCTGTGACGATTAGTAGGTTCGATGTGTATAGGAGGCATGTATAGCTGAGGGGGGTGTCGGTTTAATCTGGTGCGCGCATTCAGCTGAATGCAGCCGCTGGGATATTGAGTTGGATGAATGACTTTTTGGATGCGCGCTCGCTTTCAATGCGATGTATCTGAATGAGCGAGGAAAAGGTTTTTCGGCGCCGCGAGTCAAATGAATCGAGTTTTGAGAAATGGACGCGGAGCTTTTGATCTCCGATGATTAAAAGCGATTCGAATGTGTGTTGAACGCGGCCGCGAGTGAAGTTTCGCGCATTAGATGTGGTAATATTTGATCATTAAAGTTTGGTTGAAAGATTTTATTACGGCGCGCTCGCGCTTTTATAATGAAAGTTTACAGTGCGAGTAATAATTCATCGCAACTATGGTTGCACAGCCAAGTCGAAATTTCACGCTTAAATATTTAGAGAACAATGAAATTAGCGAGCCCCGGGTAAACCCTCTGGACGAGTACTCGCAAGTTGAGTAGATAATTTAGTTTGAACTGCGCGCGCCAAGTGATCGAGCTGCAATTTCAGATAATGCGTTTACACACGCCCAGAGAGAGAGAGAGAGAGAGAGAGAGAGAGAGAATTTTGAAAAGCTCGATCGATCGCCGCCCTATGGCTTTTTGTTTGCCGAAGGGATAGTTTCGTTCGGTTTTCCCACATATTTCAAAGATAATGTGATATAGATAGGCCTTATCTCGATTCTGTTGGGGGAAGATACCCGCAGCCAGGCCGGCTCTGCTGAAAATGTATCGGCAAACAAGATCGAGGAGGGAAAATATAATCGGGCCGACCTTGGCTGCAGCAATTTTTGCGCTTCTCTCGGATAAATATTGTGAGTAATAATAGCGACTGAATTACGAAATGGCACTCTGACCTACAGAGCAAATTAAAGTGGAGGATGCAGGCGCGAGTTTGGACGTAACGCGCGAGTCAACAACTGCATTTGTCCCCAAAAGTTCCGCAGTGCGCGAGCTTCTCTTAAAAATACAAATAATACTCGCGAACGCGGAGATAAAGAGAAAAATGTCCCGAGCAATCTCTTATCCCCGCCCCTTATTTTCGTAAACTTGAAACGCTTTTTCGAATCGCGCGCATAAGCTTGGAACTAATCCAACGATTTACTCCTCTGACCTCTTATAACTCAGCTCGAGCTGCTCTCTCGGTGCCGCTTTCTACTTTCATTTTCCTTTGTCAACGGGCTTCGACGCTTATTCAAATGACGCTCGAGAGCCGATCATAAACTCGATTTCCTCCGGCCTTCCTCGAGCGCATCAATTAACCGATCCGCCAACAAATAAACAAGCGACCAAAAAAAATGAGAAAAAACAGACGACTAGTGCGAAAACAGCTGTTATCTCGGCCTCGCGCACGTGCGCGAGCGCTTGTAAAATTAACCGGTGAGACTATATACCGGCCAGGGGGGGAAAAAAGAAGGCAGCGAGTATATAGCCAGGCCCATAAAGGTGCGCGCACGACATCCGATACCGCCTTCTTCCCGTCCAAGGCTCCGCGCGCGGCGGCGGCGGCAGTTTCGCGTCATCGTTCCGACCTTCGCCGGCCGATCCCGATTTCAGCAATTAGCGCCGCGCCAATTGAAGCGCAAGGCGAGAGCGTTTCCCGAGCTGGACGCCTATGCGTGTCCCTCTCGATGCTGCTGCGCTGATCGATCCGATCGGAATGTCAATATTGGGATAGCTGGGGCTTTATTTTTTCTCGCCTTTTTCCACGACGCTTTGTTTACGTTTTGTTTAAGCGATCGTTTGTTATTCCGCTCGAGCCGATTGCGGTGCATGGCTTGTGTAGTAATATGGCGTTGCCTTTTTTGACTCGATGATTTCGCTTTTCAAAGCTGAATTTCCGCGAAGCGAGAGAGAGCATAACGAGCTGATCTTTACGAGCACGGCAGTTCGATTGCAGAGACCGCATGCGCGACTGGTAATTGCGCTCGTTTGTAAAATCGAATGAATATAATTGCCCCTTTTTTGCAGAAGCGGCAGTAAAACGATAAACAAACTAGCCATAGAAATCGCTCTCTGGCGCAATGCGAAGATGAAAAAGAGTATACAGCTCTCGGCGCGCTTAATGGGAAATATAAAGCTTTATTTTTATTGATCCCGCATTAATAACTCGGCGAAATGCATCCGCTCTCCGCCAATAATGAAAAATTCATGCATATCCGCGCAGTAAATTCCTGCAACCTCACTGTATCAATGCTTCGCTCCCCATTCAGCAGCCGTTCTCGACATTCTCCATTTTTTTCCTCGCAATCTGGGTCAAGATTTTCCTCTCTCGCCTGCGTATACATCCATCTAGCCCCGAATTCTCCGGCAATCAATTCCCACGCGCGCTGCGCGCATCACACCTTTTCGGCGCGAAAAAAAATGTGCAGCGCTCCAACAGGTGGCGGACGCGCGTAGGCCCCACGATCGGTGCTAAATTTGAAATCCGAGCGGCCGAATGTCCGGTGTCGCGGCGCGGTATTGCGTTACTCGCACGCGCGCGCGGCCGCCTTTTCGGACGAGAGACGGATGTCTTTCTCTATGAATCAGTCCTTCGTGGAACGAAGCTGAGGGAGGAGCTGCGGGGATTATGTAGGCGGTTTTGGGCTTCCAGATGGGACCGCTGGACGAGTGGTATCGTCGAGCCGATAGCTTTTTTCAATCGGAGCACGCTTGGAAATTCGAAAATGTTTAGAGTAACGTAATAATCGGTGCGTGAGTCACGTTTCGATCGTCCGTCGATGGGATAAGGAGCGGGCCGATTTTTCGAGAGCGCGCGAAATTTCGCTTATCCGGAGCGCGCGCGAGCTGAGGAACGAGTAGAACGTGACGAAATTTTTCTGAAACGGCATGCATAAATGAGAATTAAGCCGAGTTACGGCATTCGCTTTTGATAAAATAGAATTAAAAACGTGCCCGGGATTTGTAAACAAGCTATCCGGCCCTATACACGGCTTTATCAACGAATTCTCCGCGCACGGGGCCGAATTGACATTCAGTGCGCCGCCTCAACCGCACTGGCTGGCAGAGTGTACGCACAAAGGAAGATGCTCGAGCGTATTGTATATTTAGCTCTCGTAAAGACACGTCATACGCTGTAAGCATTCTTACACCGGCGCCGATATTTTTATTGCTACGGCTATACCTTGTCGCTGTTATTTACTCGCGCGGTTATTACGACTAGCGTCAACTAGTCGATATGATAATTGTTTTTAATAATGCAAGAGCAGAGACCGGAAATTATCGTATTTTTAGCTGTGAAACAACACCCTCGCGCAATGCTATACAAAAATACTAGACTGTCTCTCTCCCTTGCGGCTGTCAGACCGCAGTGCAGGTGTATACAGTCGGATTGGAGAAAGAGAGCCAGTTCCTTCCTCTAGCCATCCCTCAATTATCAGGAAACTCGATTTGCCTGGCGCGCGGCTCCCGGCTCCATGTAGCCATGCGATATCTCCTAGGAGAGCGGACAATGCGCGAAACAGCTGATGACCCAAATATCGCGCGTGGCGACGGTGCGCGCGCTCGGCGTTAATCGATACCTATAAATACCAGCGTCATAAAAAGGAGCCGCTCTCCTCTGCTCTCGGAGTCGCGCTGGCAACACGTCGCGGGCTGGAAAGGACGCGCGAGCGGTTTTTTATGAAAAATTCCGCTCTCTCTCTCGGAGCTCGCTCGTTAAACCGTAATACGAGAGCGAGGGCAGCATTTTTCGTAGTCGCTCTCTAAGCTCGCGCTCGCGCGCGGCAAAAATAAGCGGCTGCGATCCGCGATTATTTTTATACGCGGAAAGTTTTATGTAATGCGCGCGAGCGAGCGAGCTATCGTATATACACAAAGCGCGTACCTATGTATATAGAACGCGGAAACGTCAAAACCAGTTTGCGCGCGCAAGCTTGTCGGCTGCTGCCGAGCTGTGTGTATACATAGGTGCGCGCGTGCAAATCTCGAGAGGTAGAGAGAGAGAGAGCTGCGAAAAAAGGGAACGCCGCAGCCTTTTCGGAGCGCGAGCGAGAAGAAAAGAAGAGGAGGCAGGACTGTGTATGTAGGTATATACACCCCCGAGAGAGAGAGAGAGAGCCGAGTCTCTTTCTCTCCCTCTATATATGAAAGGCTGTTCGCTCTCTGCGTCACTGCGGTATTATAGAGGTGCCGTCTAGCTACACACACGTCCACTCGCTCGATATATAAAGAGCGCGTGCCCCTCTGCCTCTCCGCGAAGGCCCCTTTAAGAAGGAGAGAGAGAGAGAGAAAAAAAAATAAAATAAAGCAAAGAATCGCGGTACCCTCGCAGCTGGGGAGCATTAGAAAATTACGTAGCGATCTCCCCTGCTGCTCGGAAGGTTTGCATCTCTCGCCAGCTCCGAGATATAGAAGAAGTGGCAGCAAGGATTCGGAGAGCGGCAGCAGCAGCAGCAGTTTCATCGATTTCGCGTGTGCACTGGGGGCGCGAGCGAGAGAGAGAGAGAGGAAGAAAAAGGGGGCGGCGGGTGGGGGAGGCGAGCGCAGAGAGCGAGAGAGAGATGCTGCTGCTGCTGCGGGCGGGGGATTTAGGTGTATGCCAGAGAGAGAGAGAGAAGGAAAGAGAGCATGTTTAGGTGAGAGAGAGAGAGGGAGAGCCGACGGAGAGGATGAGGTAGCAGCGCTGACGGCGAAACTGGGTCAAGAAAGCAGCGATCGGCTGTCCGAGGTGTAAATATGCGTAAACGAGCTAGGTGCTTACCTTGTCCGAGGGGATGTTGCGCGAACTCATCGTTGGAGGCGGCCGGGCCTGGCTGCCGCTGGGCCTGCACTCGGGATAGCTGGACAACACTGTCGCCGTTTAAATATCACACACTCTCAAAACACTAACAACACTGCTGCACTGCCGCTCTCTGCTGATCTGCCGTGCGGACGGCGCTGAGCTGGGTTATTCGGGCGTGCTTCTCTCTGTGTCTGTCCTCTCTCTCCGTTTTTACCAGCGACTAGCGGACAGCTCTCTCTTTCTCGCGCTAGCTGTATTATCTGGCCGTCGGATTCTCCTCTACGGGCACCATAGGCGCGCTCTCTCTCTCTCACTCGCGGGCGCGTGTTGACGTACACCACCCGAGAGCTATGTACAGGGGAGCCAGGGATTTTACACAAACCAGCGGGGAAAGGAGAGAAAGAGCCGAGACGGATGAATAGACAGCGAGAGAGAGAGGAGATTGCTAGGTTCAGAGAAGTGAGAGAGAAAAAGAGAGAGAGAGAGAGAGAGCGAGAGCGCGAGGCTCAGAGGAGGGCTCGGCCCTGGGGCCGCGGCGTAGCTTTGTACTGCTGCTGCATCGCGGCGGCTTACTCCGCGGCAGCGGAGCCTCGCTCTCTCTCCTCCGTCTTCCTGCGCTGGCGATGTCTAGTGTCACGCTCCTCCTGCTGGTATCCTGCGCGGTTCACTGCTGCTGCTGCTGCTGCGCGGCCGCGCGCGCGCACACACACAGAGAGATTCACAGGTTCACACACGGACTCGTCGAGACGAAGGCCAGCAGAGGTGTTTCTCTGCGCGATCCACGCACAGAGAGAGAGAGTGAGAGAGACTCTGAGAGAGGGACGGGGGCAACGAATCCGACCCGCGCTGGTTTTTCTCGGCTCTCGCTGGGTTACTTGTAGGCGCAGCTGTCGGGCGCAAAGTACTTGAGCAGCATCTCTTCTCCGCTCGCGCCCACCTCCACGCTCCGATATATCTCACAAAGGACGCACTTTCCGGATATACAACAGCTCGCTCGCTCTCTCTCACGCCCAGCTCCCGTCTAATCTCTACGCTCTAGCTCCGGGGGCCTGCTGCTGCTGCCGCTGCTTGCTGCTCTGCTCTTCCTGCCTCGACGACGACTCGCTTTGCAGTGTGTGTAGCTGCTACTGCTCTGCTGCTGCTGCTGCTGCTGCTGCTGCCCCAAACAACACGTAAAATGGCGATCGCGCGCGCGCACACGCGACTTCTTTCTCTCTCTCGCTCTCTCTCGGAGGAGCCCGAACGAGTCTGCCTAGCTGCGCCTCTCGCGCGTATATACCGAGCTGCAGGGAGAAGGGGAAGCCGTGAAAGAGAGAGACACCGCCGACAAAGAGCTCGCGCGCCGCCGCCGCCGCCGCTCTCTGCACTCTCTCTCTCTCTCTCTCGCGCAGTGTGAGCCCGCAGGTGCGCCCCCTCGACGCCCACGCGCGGCCTGCAGCCCGCTTTTATCCGTCGAGCTGACTTTTCGAAAGGTCGCGCGCTACGTTGCCTTTTAATTCGATGCTGTTTACGAGCGCTGGCTTGGGCTTCGGAATTACTGGAATTTTGATTTGTTTACTTTTTTTTTAGGTTAGATTTTTTTCTGAGAGCCAACCGGAATTTTTGGAGCGGACGAGAAAGAAAGGAGGATCGGATCACGTTTTTGCGCAGCAGTCGCGACTGATCGATATATGTATATATGCTGAGAAGAACGTTCGGAAAAGCCCGCCACGACGACAGCTGATTGCTCTACAGGGAGCTAGCTTACCGAGTGCCACGGAGGTAGGCCTGGAGTCGGGTACTGCAGAAATATAAAATAACTTTTTCATTTATTTTTTATTTAGTTTCCCATAAATGTAGGAATATAAACAAAATTAAATCTTACAGTTTCTAGAAACTTGACCCCCATTCCAACGGTTTTGAATGACAAGTTTGGATATTGCTTTTAATTCTGTAACTACCACCAGGTATCGCCTCTAGTCACTTATTACTGTGCGCACGTGGTCCTATGCGAGGAGCGAGATTCGGTTTGTTGTTTGTAATCGGAATGCTCTTTAAAATTACAGACGTGTGCTTTAATGAAGTTTATCAATCATGTCGCGATTAATCGTCAAGAATTTGCCAAAAAGCGTGAGTAATAAGCTGTGACTTTTTTAATAATTTAATCATTCGTTAACATTTGTTTTTCAAACTTGGCTCTCTGTATATAGGTTAATGATGCCAAAATCAAAGAATTGTTTAGTAAAAAAGGTACAGTTACTGATGTACAACTCAAGTACACTGAGGATGGTAAGTTTAGAAGATTTGGCTTTATTGGCTTTAAAACCGAAGAAGAAGCTGCGGCAGCCATAGAATTCTTCAACAACACTTGCATCAATACTTCTCGTATCACTGTAGAATACTGCGCTGGACTTGGTATATTGCTGTTCATTTAATTAATTAACATATAATTGAAAATTATTTTTATTTACAATGTGGATTAACTTATAGGAGATTCTTCAAAGCCAAAGTCGTGGAGTAAATATGCTCCTGACAGTAAGGCTAAAGAAGCTATCAAAGAACCTGTGGAACAAGCTAAAAGTAAGAAAGAAACAAAAAAAGCAAAAGTTACTGCTGAAGAAATAGAAAATAAAGAGAAAAATGATAAAAAGAAAACAAAAATTGCTAGTGAAGAAGTAAAGGACGATGAAAAGAAAGAAAAGAAAAAGAAGAAAGACAAAGATAAAGAAAATAGTAAAATTAAAGAATTGTTAGCCAAAGTATGTTTTTTATTATTAATATTATTTAATAATCATTATCTTTTTCAAATTTAATTGATATTTTTTACAGCATAAAGATGATCCCTTGTTTAATGAATTTCTTGAAAGTCACACTAAAGGAGATTCCAAAGTTTGGACTAACGATGCTCTACAATCTTTGAATGAAAAAGATGAAGATTCTGATGAAGATAAAAATAGTGAAGATGATGATAGCGATGAAAGTGAAAGTGATGCTGAATCTAAAAAAGATTTAGCTAAAAAGAATATTTCTGATAAAGAATATATGGAGGCTTTGAAAAAATCAAAAAGTACAAAAAGCAAGGATATTCCAGAAACAAATAAGACACATGGGCCAAATAAATATTTTACTGTAAAAATGCGAGGTCTTGCTTATAATCATAAAAAGAAAGATATTAAGCAATTTTTTAAAGGTATAAAAGGTTTAAAATCTGTAAGAGTACCACAAAAAATTAAAGGAATAGCATATGTTGGTTTTAAGACTGAAAAACAAATGAAATTAGCTCTTAATAAGAATAAGAGTTTTCTAGGTAAATTATCAATAATAATTCATTCAAATGTATTTGGATAAATAATTATAGTTTTTCTTATTTCTAGATGGAAAACGAATATTTGTAAGTAAATATGAAGAAGTTGACAAAAATGATAAAAAAGATGAAACCAAGAATTCAAACTTAAGATGGAAGCATCAAGAAGATGCTCTTAAGAATGAGGAAAATATAGCTGAATCAGGAAGAATTTTCTTGAGGAATTTGGCTTACATAGTAACTGAAGATGATATTAGAAAAATATTTGAAAAATATGGTTGGTATTTTATAGTATCATTAAACGTTTATATAAAACTATTACTTCAATTAGATATTATTTATGCAGGTCCCTTAACAGAAGTAAATCTACCAATTGATAAAACTACTAGGAAACCTAAAGGCTTTGGTACTGTAACATTTTTAATGCCTGAACATGCAGTTAAAGCCTACACAGAACTTGATGGATCTATTCAGAATGGTCGAATGCTTCATCTTCTTCCAGCAAAATCAAAAACGTCCCTGGAAGATTTACTTTCACAAGGTAAACTTCGGTTTAGGCATTCATTTATATATTATGTTTCTACATAAAAAAGTAATTTTTTATGTTAATTTAAAAATATTTTCAGATGGTCTTACTTTTAAGCAAAAGAAAGAATTAAAAGAAAAAGCATTAGCTGGATCTTCACATAACTGGAATACACTATTTTTGGGACAAAATGCTGTTGCAGATGCAATAGCAAATGCCTACAACACTACAAAAGAAAATGTATTGATTTTATTTTATACAATTATTAAATTATGAAATAAAACTAATAATCTAAATAAATAATTAAATAAATTAGGTACTTCAAGAGGGGGAAGGTACCAGTGTAGCTGTACGTTTAGCTTTAGGAGAAACACAGTTAGTTCAAGAAACACAAAAATTTTTAGAAGAAAATGGAGTACATTTGAATGCCTTCAATCAGGTAATTTTTTATCCACAAGTTTAAAATAATAAAATTTTCGATTTATAATAAATTGATTAAAATTAAAATAATTTCCAGGCTCCAAATAAAAGATCTAAAACTGTGATCCTTGTCAAAAATTTGCCAGCGAGAACAAAGGTAGAGGAGATAAGGGAACTATTTGCAAAACATGGAGAGCTTGGTCGTGTTATTTTACCTCCATCTGGAATCACAGGTATAAATGGATATTTAAATAAGTTAAAATATCGTTACGTTTTTAATATATTTTTTTCCTAAAGCTCTTGTGGAGTATCTTGAGCCGTCAGAAGCAAGAAAGGGATTCATGAGGCTAGCTTACTCTAAATTTAAGCACTTACCATTGTATCTTGAGTGGGCTCCAGACGACAGCTTTACATCTCCACCACCTAAACCTTCTGAAATAAAAAATGAAAAGAAAGAGGCGTCTAATGATAAATCAGAAAAGAAAGGAGATAAGAATTCCAATATTGTAAAAACTGAAGAAAAATCAGCTAAAGATGAAAATAAGATAAGTGAAGATGAAGATGAAGATGAAGATGAGCCAGAAGCCGATACTACTCTTTTTGTTAAAAACTTAAATTTTAGTACAACAGAAGAACAATTAAAAAAGGTAAAATTGACTACAATTTTTACTCAGAAAAAAATATTTTATTTTGATTTTAGAATTACCTTACCCATTTCATTTACTTTCTTAGCATTTTTCAAAATGTGGCCGATTACATTATGCGAACATTACAACTAAAAAAGATCCAAAAAATCCCGGCAATAAATTATCCATGGGTTATGGATTTGTAAGGTACAAATTCAAATTGGATGCAGAGCGAGCATTGAAAGAGTTGCAAATGTCTGATTTAGATGGAAAATCTCTTGACTTAAAACGTTCTGAAAGAACACTGCAGTAAGTAAATTTTATTCAATATATAATTTATTGCATTACTAGTGAACTATTTTTATTCTGGAAGTATATTTTTAACTTATTTAAAATGAATTTTAGATCCGATGTTGCAACAGCGAAAAAGTCGACTAAAATCACAGAGCAAACGGGTACGAAAATTCTCGTGAGAAATGTGCCGTTTCAAGCGAATGCTGATGAAGTTAAAGATTTGTTTAAGTAAGCATAATTTTTATTTTTTTTATTTTACATACCCGTTACTTTTTATCATTTACATATTGAATCAAAATATCCTGAATTATTTATAGGGCTTTTGGTGAACTTAAGGGCGTGAGATTACCAAAGAAAATGGTTGGTGATGAAAAACATAGAGGCTTCGGTTTTGTAGAATTTTATACAAAAAAAGAAGCAAAGGTATGACCATAATTTATTATAATTATATATATATTTATAACAAATTAGTAATGAATAAGTGTACCTTTTTTATAGAGAGCTTTTAAAGCTTTGTGCCAAAGTACTCATTTATACGGGCGACGGTTGGTTTTGGAATGGGCTCAGTCTCAAGAAGGTATTGAGGATCTCAGGAAACGTACAGCAAAACATTTCCACGAAGGTAATGCAATAAAATACTTCCTGATTAGACAAAATTAATAAAATAGGTATATTTATTAATAATTAATTTTTTAGATCAAACTGTAAAACGAAGTAAAAAGTCAACGTTGGATCCTGAAACGATTGGTTTAGAAGTTGAACAATAAGTGAAGCGATCCTTGTTAATATCTGAACTAATGAAAAAAACCAAGGTGATATGAATTGTAAATAAAAGAGTTTTTATTTATATGGTAATATTGTATTATACGAGATGACTTGTATTAACCAGAAAGTACACTGACATTATCTTTAAACCGATTATAATAGTGTGACGCATTAAAGGCGTTTTCGACTCGAAAAACGCAGATTGTCACTATAAGTGTAAATATAAAAGCATGTTACTATTCACTTTCATGTTTATCTCATACGATTGTTTTTATACAAATAAATTGAATGTATAGGGAACATTAAATTTTGAGCTATTACCACTTAATTAAAAGTCATTTGGCATATATAAACAACCAATGGAATCGGTCCATCTAGATGGGTTTTAGTTTATTTTATTCTCTTAATAATTCACTATCATCAATTTTACTAAACGACGACGAGCCTGACTTGGTCGTTTGAATAGCAAACTCGAGCGATGATGAGACTCGGCCGCAAATGAGGATATTTTCATTTTTTTTTACGTATATGCAGAGTCGATATCGCGAAATTTTTGGTGAACGAGTAGAAGCCAATTCATCAACGTAGTCGCTCTTCTCGTAATCACAGAATCGCACTTTTTTCTAGTACAGCGCACAAAAAATATAGCTATATACATATCTTTATATACATGTTTTTTTGTCTTTTTTCATTTTCTTTTTTATATTTAATTCAAAAAACTTTTCTCGATAGAATCGAACAGTCGCCTATGGCTCTTTATATAAAGAAAAGTACACGTTATTTTGTAAGCCGACAATTTCTTTTTTAATATATATGACTTATATATATGTTGCAAGATGTAAAAATCACATAGTACGTGGGTAAGACAGTTTTTTTCATCGTTATTATACAGAATGCTGAAAATAATAAATCCACGTTGAAACTTGACAATAGAGCGAGAGCAAATCGAGATGCGGGAAAAGGTTACAACATCGAAGAGAATCATTATCTGACTTGCGGGTAGATGGTTGTATTCTTGTTAAGAATTTTTTTCCGTTTTCCATTTTCATTATTATTTTTTTGAGTGTAATTGTTAATTTCTCGCTCGTGCAGAAAAATGGCAGCCCGCTGCCCGACAAAATGCCGCTTCTTTCCGTTTCGCGTCTCTCGAGACAATATTCCGAGGAACTCTTTAGTTGCGAGGCCTGCATTATCATGTGTGAAGATTCTTGGTTTTTCTTCTGAAACGTTCCTCGAGGTAGCCCGGAATCTGAAAAGTTGCGAAAAAAACACAACGTTACGTTCTCGATGTCATTCTTTTTTACACAGTCTCACAAGTTCACAACGCGTCCAACTTTACTTATTTCTTGCACAAGTGCATACGGTACATGATCTAATTTCTTAGCTAAGGATTCGTCTATATACTATATATTTAAAAAAACTATGATAATCTACCTACTTTCGTAACTGGCAGACATAGGGAAGCAGCAGTGATAAGAGAAACGAGATATAAACGATTGTAAAATGAATTTATTGTACGACTGCAACTTTATTGTCTTGTTTTGTCATGTTAGTAAAGGAGACACATATTGAAAGTTAATATGAAATCAATAATTTTGCTTTCTTTTTTTTTTTGTTACACAAATTTTGAAACAATATTTCAAATACATAAAAATAAACTTATGTAACGTAATCCCTTTTCTGCCAAAGTATAATTACTTTCTAAAAAATCATGGTGTACATAATCAAGTGACTTTTTAAAATCTAACTATATGATTGAACAGTGATAAAAGTGTCATGAATTAATCGTTTGAAAAAAGTGAACATACATTTTAGTTAATATACTCGATGTTATAGTAACAAATCGTCACCTTGATGTACCAAAAGCCTTAGTATTGCGAGCCTCGTTATACTCAGACATGTAAACAGATTTTCAAGTTCATTTATATAAATATAAAATAATATAAAGGTGTATATAAGTACAACAAAAGCACAGAACATTCATTTGACATCGTTACAGAAACTCCTGAACGTGAGAGGACGATTAACAAAAAAGCTAAAAAGAACCAAGAAAAATGAGCCATTCGTTAGTCGAATTTTTTGTAAAGGCTCTTCCACTTGTCTTTGCAGAATCGCAGTATCTTTTGCTTTGCTTCTGCGGTAAACATACAAAGTGATGATAACAATTCTCTACACTAATTTGTAAGGTGATAATTAAGTCTAAGCATGATTGCGTTTGTTTTTAGTCACATTTTTGGTTTGTTTTCATGCATTCGTTATTTTTTGTTCGAAGTAATTTCTGTACATTATCATGTTTCTATGCGAGCTCAACTGAAAAGAAAATGATTAAAAGAGGAACAAGGGTAGTATAGATATACATACATAACAATAAACAAGCGGCGCATGTTGAGGCGCATTACCGGTGATTTATTAGCAGGTGGTAAATGTACGATTGTGCGATGGTGACTAGCTCGGCTTTTCATTACTCTCGTCAGTACCTTTTTTTTGCTGGTGGAGAAACGCATAATAGCAATGCAATAGCTACGCTTCGTGCGTGCGTTCATATGTGCATTTTTCTCTCGCATTATAATATTTTTATTTTTCATCTATACACTAAGCCTCTACCTTTGGTTTTGGTCGGTGCGTGTCCACTGCGTCGATCGGCAGGCGTATGTTCTCCACTTTGCAGCCGTACGCTACGGGCGTTAATTTTATTATCGTGTGCAGGGGCACCTGGAGATACGGCAACTCGTCTGCAAGAAAGAAGGATTGGGTTGGTTGGTGCGGGGCTAAGTAAGGGGAATTGACCGTTAAAAAGAAAGAGAGGTGGGTTTGGGGGGAGTATACTTTTCTTAGTCTTTGATAGAAACTTTGATATGATTTTTTTTTAAATGATCGTTTTTCAGAATGGATGATCAAATGTTGATGTCATTCTCTTTCACATGGAGTTGTGAAGCTATAACGTTTTTTTTCTTATCTACAAGCTCGAATGACATGAAATTTAATTTTTTACTCATGTGATTGAATGAAGTATAAATGCAATTTATACAAAGCTATTTTTGTAGTAAAATCAGTAAATTATCAAGTAAGTCACTATATACCTACTCTATTAAGATCAAAATAAAGTTTTTCATCATCAATTTTAAATTTGTATTGATGAGAGAAAACCGTGTTACTGAAAAAACTTTATGTTAGTGGCAATTGCAATAAAAAAAAATCAAAGTATACACCCCACTCCAAGAGCAAGTGCAATTTGCTAATATGAAAATACAGATGTAAATCATACCGGCATTCTTGTCAAGGAAGTAAGCGAGAAGACAGCGCAGTACGGCCTGATGGCTGACAACGAGGACGTTACCCTGGCGCTCGAGTTCCATGATGACCGGCTCGAGTCGTGCCACCAAGTCTTCATAACTCTCTCCTCGTGGATAGCGATAGGAAAATTTGTTTTGGTCCCTCGCGGCGAAGTCGTTCGGATATTTACTCTCGATCTCTTCGTAAGTCATTTCTTCACAAATACCCTGTTGTAATTAATCAATTAGTAACATAATAGAAAACTTAGTTGCTAATTTAAACTATTATCCGTAACTTGCAAGCAATCTACAAAAGAAACAATTACCGACTTTGATATCCAGATCAGTGGAAAGGTAATTAAAGAACGAACAGATTACATAAGAAGCTAATTATTAAAAAATGAACTAACGGCGTCAATTTCATTGAGCGCCTTCCACCTCTCCTGGGGTGCCTTGACATGGGCCGCCGTTTGTATGGTCCGCTTGAGCCAGCTCGTCCAGACCCTCAGGCCCTGTATGTCCTGCTCGGCGATGTAGTTGCCCAGTGCCTTGGCGTATTCCCTGCCACGGTCGCTGAGATCAGAGTCACCGCCGATCCTGCCGTCAAGATTCATCATGCTCTCGCCGTGCCTCGTGAGGTAAATGGTACGCGGCACTATGTGGATGTTCATTAGGTAGTAGACGATGCGAGACTGTATGTGACCCTCGTGTTTGTGCACTAGAACCTTCTCGCCCGTGTTGTAGATCTTCATGAAGGACAGATCGCTTTCGTATTCCTCGTCGAGGGGCTGGTACTTCTCCTGGTAATGCTCGATGCGCAGCATAAAGTCCTGGAGGACCTCTTCTTTGTTCATGTTCGTGTAGTCGGGACTGCTGACTTTGACCTGTATGAAAAAGGGGAATATTTATCGGTTTGAGAATATTTAAAAATTTTGAAGTTTAAAAACAATGTTTATGTTGAAATGAAGTACGGTGCGCGTGAAAACAGTCCATTATGATAAGACAGTAACATGAATGTTTCCTCGTTCGATTAATAACTTTTTGTGTGAAAAACAAATTATTGTATTTAAAATAACGTTCGTACACGACATTTAAAAGTTCTGTACCTTAAAATTTATCATAATTTTTAAAACTAAATCTTTAAACCAAAATATTGATAACGGAAGAAATCAATTTTTGAATTTGGTAATTTATTAGTTTTATTTAGTCATATCAATATTGCATAAAAGATTAAATTATTTTTTTTATGATACCAAGGATTTAAGTTGCAGCGCAAAATAAAAGAAACAAAACAAGTTTGCAAAACAGATTACTCTGTACTTCAGAATAAGATAGTCCTCCAGACTGCTAACTCAATTTAAACGTTTTAGCGCTCAGACTACTTTTAAAATGTCTTCAAAGTCACTCTTAAATATCTTTTACTTTTCAATTTTGAATGCAGAATCAACCCGCCGAAATTTCCAACTCAAACAACCGCGATTCTTATCTCGTAAAATTGAAAAAAAAAGCAAGTTTCCAAAACAATTTGGTCTCCCGGGAGAACGTAAAATCCGGTAAAAGCTAAAAGAAAGAAAGAAACTCGCGCAAGAGCGCGTCATGATTTAAATCCCAGCAGTCCTAAGTCATCGGTCGAATGACGCAACCGACCTCCATGATGTTCTGCTCGACGATCTCGGGGTCGTTGCAGACGGACTCGACGAAGAAGAGGTTGAAGCCCATCTTCTTCACGACGATGTCCCTGATCAGCTGGCGCCTCTCTACCGTCGAATTAGTGGCATCAAACACAGCCACCTCGCCGTCACCTGACTCCAGCCACTGGCAGACGTCGTTGAGCGCGTCCATGGCGCACTGGGTCCTTATGGCCATGGCCTTGATGTTGTCGGGCCGGAAGAAGTCGTGGCACTGGTAAGCTGTGGTCGCGTGTCGTCTGTACTCGCCGAGGTTGTACACCTTCGTGCTGATGCCGATCCAGTTGAGGTAGCGGCAGAGCTTTTTGGAGATGTAGGTCTTGCCGCGGGCGGGCAGCCCGACCATCGCTATCACGTGCGGCTTGTTCACGAAGTTGGCGCGCTCGCCTGGAATTTTTCAGTTGGAAATTGTGTATTTCGTTTTATTGGGGGGATATATGAGGGTTACGAAAGGTTTATTGAGTAGCTGTTATGTGTGGGCGAGTGATTACGATGATTTCCTATTGTCTAGAGTTTTTCTTTTGCATTCGGCTCTGAGAATAAGTATTTTACAAGTCATTCTTTGCGATAAAAAACAGAAATATAAATTGAAGAAAAGATTTACTCGACTCAATGAAACGTTAAGATTAATGTGACTTCACAGTAAATTGAAGAATAACGGATATGCGAGTAAATCAGTAAAAAAGTGCAGGGTTTAGTCAGCCGCGTAATACGACAATGTATTGAACATAGCTCTTATCTTTCTCATAAATTACTTGCGAATAAGTTAGAGTCTCGAAGACGGCTTTTACATTATTCAATAAATTAATAAGCTATTCAAAATAATAGTTAATTCTTTTTCCAACTTGAAATTTCAAATTAGTGAACATTAATTAACTTCAGTAAAATTACTGTTACTACGATTCTCAAAAATAACGTATGAGTACTTGCAACGTACTTGTAAATTAAAAAATGTATAGGTCTCTGGAACCTCTTAACATAAATCAGATTCGTTCTACTAGAAAATAAGCGACACTTCGAGCGCTTTGCTTCCGTCTCGGTTTGAGAAAGAACACTTGTACGGCTTCACCGCGCCGAGACAAATTAAAAGAAGACGCATATAGAACTTTAATGGAATAACTGAGTGATTGATTGTCGGTTCATACTTGTCATTTTGATTGATTGAAACGTAGCGTATGATTAAAAAAAAAGAAAAAAAAATAACGACGTTTTGCTAAATAAACTGAGTCGAATTGGCTTTCAATGCCAATTTTAATATTAACAGAGAAATCCAATTTCACGAGATTAGTATAGTAAATTTTGCGACGCTGACTTTCCCGCAGGGCTCAAATTAGTGCCGTTTTTAGCACCGAGAAATTTGGCCATTTCTCAACTAACCATTTCAATTGGTCTTACGTAGAATTTTTTGGAGCGAACAGATCTTTTGTTTATTAACGTTTTGTTTTCTAAATTATGATTAAAAATCCAATAAATTCAAAGAAATTATTTGATATAAAATATAAAAATTTTTAAATTTCCAGGATTTACCTATAGTATATATAACCAGTTATATATTTCGAAAAATTTATAATTTTAATAAAACCAGCATAAAAGTTCAAAATTACCATAGTCGCATAATGTTTTTTCCTCCGAGAATCAAAACCGTTATAATACCGAATGATTTACGATTATAATCGGTTTATAATTTTAAAGCGTTAAGCGATTAGCGCCGCACGTAATTTATGGCCCCTTAAATATGCAAGAAAAGCAGCAATATGATTTTAAAAGCTCGCGCTCTGCCCACTATGGAGATCCCGTTATTGACATCTTGAGAAAACGTGATACCTGCATGATCAATTTTACATTTTTTGTTTCACGTATACATGTATACAGTCGGGCGACGACAGCGAGCCGCGTCGGCACAATATAATTAGCGTCTCTTCGCCTATAATAGTTTAAAGAGCGCATCTTAGTTGTTATTATTAATCTCGTCATTTTGTAGTATTTTAATGTTGCGACAGCTTATTTTGTATTTTAGTTGAGCGGAAATTATAAGTACTGTTAAATATATGAAGATTATTAACTCGTGGTTATAAAAGAGTATAGGTAACCGTTTTAAATTCAGCAGCATAAAAATGAAAATTTACTTTGTCGTTAATTCAAGTAGAAAATTAAGCGTCTAACTGGGAACTCAATTTTCTAGATATATTAAGGTGATATTGGTTAAAGTTAGATTATGAGTGAATTTGAATTTGCCTATTTGAATTTCACATTCACATAACATATTATAAAACTGATAGATACCATTTACATCGAATTATACTATATTCACGTTTTAGTGATAAATTAGTCTAACAACTTTTACTACGCACAATTTCTAGTTTGTAACAGTCGCGAAAGAAATATACTTAAGAATATTAATCAGACAGGTGTGAGTGCCTCCCCAGCAGACGTTAAATAATCATCTCGTTAAAATAAATCGTTTCCCTAATTTTCACGCCAAAAGCAGAAACTAACAGATCAAGCCTCATAGCAACAAGCAAAACATTTCATCAAGTGGCATATAGACACCCGTTCGATAAACAATGTATCCCCGGCACGCGTCAATCAAGGCGCATCTCGCCTCCGCAGAACTGCTTACGCGCGCGTGTGAGAGATAATCGCAATCGGATATATCACATTTCAAAAAGCCGTCTCGACTTCAGCTTATCGCCTACAAGCGGCCCCAAGGTCACCGGGCACGATACACTTCCTCCATAAAATTTTTTAAAAGCGAGCCGTCTTTCGCGCCGAGAGAAGCTAGCCCGAGCTATAACCGCCTGAAACAGGTGTCCGGCGCTCTTTTTCAATTGGAAGGCAGCGGCGCGCGTGGTAATTGCGTCCAAAGCCCTGTCTGCCGCGGCGATGCATTTAATTAAGCGAGCGGATTTGCGCGACACTTTTGCATAAAGCGGATTTGCCGGATCCTTGAGTGCATTGTAACGATGGCGTCGGAGACGATGCGCGCGTGGGATTGACGAGATAAGAGATAGCGATGGATTTTTTTTTTTAATCTCGGGGACGACGGGTTGGGTAGGATGGGTAGAAAAAGTTGGAAATTTTTTGGGTGTTAAAAAAGCTGTTGGAGGTTTTGGTGTCTGATGAAAAAAAATTTAAGTCGTGGTAGATTAGGTGTATTGATGGGATTTTTAGGTATTTTTCCTGTTTTCTAAAATTGTAAACAAGTAAATCTGTGTTTAAATTAACATCTTTTAAAAAAGTTGTTGGTTTATTTATCTTCTTTTATTGCATATTTTGTTTTAAAAAAATGTATTACGAGAAAATATATTTAATTATAGATCATTGATTGAAATTAAATAATTCTACATTTAATTAGATAGTATTTTAAACATAACGTTTATTAAACTTTAAACAACTTTTATAAAGAGTTTAATTACGTCATCTTTAGAGCATTACTTCTTATCAATTTTTTTTTAATATTTACAGTTATACAAGTTACTAGTAAATAAGCTGGTACTTAAACTATTTAAACGTCTCTTTATCCTAATTATTTTTTATTCGCTAGAAGTGACAACGAACCCAACGATAGCAGATCTTATCGCTTATCAAAGCACTTACATATTTGGTGTTCAAATGTACCGGTTACTATAATAATTATAAAACAAAACTCTTGAAATAAAAGCTTTCCATACAACTACTGCGATGCATTGGAACTGTACTTATTTATAGAACGCGATCTTATCGTAATTACAAAATAAGCGTTTATCGACTGTGAAAAAAGTGGGATGATAACAATATAAATTTTTCTCGTCTAGCGGACGAACGTACAAGATAAATAAGAGCGCGCGAGCTGATTTTGTGCTTTTGTATTCCACCGAGAGCTAAATGGGCGATTACGCAAAAAATTTGACGGACAAAGAAATATCGCAGCTGAGCACGTGAATGATCGGGCAACGAACGTGATTCGCGACTTTGTCCCTGCAATTTTCGAATTTCGAGCGGAAAATGATGCTTTTTAAAAGCATGGATAAAAACTTTTACTTCGTGCTTTATCAATGTCTTTTAATTGGCGCTGATGGAATTTTCATAATTTTATTGTGCTTTATAAAATCTTAATGATAACACGCGGAAAGGAATCAAGAATTTCATGTTTATTTAATGATATTTTAGTCTTTTATTGCGTTTTCTATAGAACATTTTATCATTCTTATGCATGAGATGTTTTCTATAAATACTATTTCTAGTTTTACATAAATTGGAGAAAAGGCAGAAAACTACTCCAATACTTCATTAATTAGAGCACGTCAACCTGTTCCAAAAATATTAATAGAAATTTCCACGAAATATCATATGGTTGATTTATTTGATTTCTAATAAATATATAAGATTTGCAATTTATTCACATGCAAAAGAAAAACTGTCACCGAAAGAAGGTGTTTAAAAAATTCAAGTCGAACGCCAGCACTGCTCTGAAATACAATACCCACATAACTCTACTACCGATTCATCAAGTTCTGAAACTCCCATAATTTAATTCAGCAATCGAACCTAAGCCAAGTACAACGAAAAGCCTCGATAAGCCGGAAATCCGAAATTTCGGAGCAAAACGGCGTCTGGCTGATCCCGCAACGGATCCAATTTCTAACCTAGAAAAACAGGCTCGGGATAAACCGCAGATCCCATCCGGGTGCTGGCGATCGAATGACAGTGTAAATACCGTGGCCTCGAAATAACAAGGTAAACAAATAATTGAAATTACCTCTGATGGGGAAGGGCTTGGTCTGGATGGTGTCGGAGGTGGGCGGCGTGTAGTGCATCTCTATTTTGCAGGGATCTGGGTCCGACATGGTGATCGCTGCTCTTCTGACTTTTCCTTGGTAAATCTTCAAAACTCTCTGCTCTTTTATCACTGACAGTCTTGTGGCTCTCTCGGCGGGAAGAGTCTGGCCCGATCGATTCTCCTCCCGAGTTAATAATCTAGCGTGAAATATGAAAAAACGAAGCTTCCTCTCGCGCTATTGCTCCAAGCGTCTCTCTTACTTATGCTCAGTCTAGTTTCAGCTACTTCTCGTGTTGTTACACAGTGACGGTAGGATAAAAGTTGAAAATCAGAAGCTACTGTTGAATCGCTAAAGATCAATTAGAAAAGAAAAAAAAAGAAAAAAATTGAATGTTTGTCCCGCGCCGAACGCGAGGGGGTCCACTGCAGAGCAGTCTTAACCTTAAAAGCAGTCGTCGCGCACAGTGTCAGACAAGAGGGAGCTCAGCAGTCGTCGCAGCAGCAGCAGCAGCAGCAGTAGCTGTAGCAGTCGGAAGCACAACTGCGACTTAGAAGTCGATGGCTGCTAGGCAGCATGGCTTCGTTAAAAAGTCGCGCTCGGAAAAGTGCTGCGGCTCGCGCTCGCGGGAAGAAGGCAAAGGTCACAACGAGAGAGGGAAGGAGACGGATTCTCTCTCTCTCTCTCTCTCAGTCACTCTAGGCGGAAAAGGAATATATCTAACACACACGAGAGATACACCGTCACGGCGTGCAAGCGCGTCGCGAGGTAAAAACGCACTGACGATACACGGCTCTCACCGGAGAGCAGCGCGGAATGTACAAGTATATATAATTGTGAGAGCGTGTGTGTGACGAGTCGGAAAGTACTGAGCACTGAGAGAGCCCCCTCCCAGAGCCGCGCGCGCACAGCAACGAGCCAACTGGTGCGCGTGTGTAGAGAAGCAGCTGCTCTCCCCCGATATGATCCGCGCTGCTGCTCTGCTGGCCACTGAGCACATATATATACATATAGGTACCACCTTTTTCGCGATCGCTCGCCATCACTGGTGTAGCACTGGCTGGCTGGGCTGTAGTGCGTTGTATACTTGCAGGCGCCTAGTGCTACACCGGCGCGGCTCTTGCGGGGGGCTTTAAAAATCCTGGCTTTTTAAATTTCGCAGGGGGTAACGTGGAGCTATTTACGGAGGGTTTAAGTGTCCGGCAGCTGCGGTTATTCTTGATTACTCTTTCTTTTATACTGCGGTTAATTAATGGTGCATGGCTGGATACTGGCACGGCAAGGCTGTAATAAATCTTATTTATATAAACAAACCGATTTTTATATGATCCGCTCAGACTCTGAGCTAACTTTTTATTATTATAGCTGAGCACTTGAACTTGACCTTGGTTAAAAAATTGCTCCTATTTCCAGGCTCGATGCTGGACTGCTGTGCACTATCCGACCACACCGTCATTTGGAGCGTTCGCCAAAAAGAATATTAAATATTTAGGTGAAGGAGATTCGCTAAGAATTCAGGAATGTCGAGTGTTATACTTGTGGAAAATATGTTTTTCAATAATTAGCGACACTATCTGGGTGTTCCACTGTGTTTTCAAGCGATAAAAATACACTTAACAAGATAAACATCTTAGAAGCGAACTTTGCACGCTCGCATACCGATTCGCAAAATAACTGCCCTGTCACGCTATATCTTTGCGCATACGGTATTGCGCTAAACTCGCTCCATAAACTCAAAATTTTACCAACTCCAGTCAAACTTAAAGCTACTATAAAAAAGAGAAAAACAACCAGATTAACATTCCAGAATGCAATTTTTTTCAATCCCACAGCTTTGCAGAAAAGCAGCCGCAGGCAAACAAGTATCGCAGCCCCTTCTCTGTTTACAAAATAAAAGACTCGACGTATAGAAGCGTTTCCCCTATACATATATAACCAACAATGCATCGGAACAACAAAGAGGCGCGCGCTAGCGCAAAATAGAAGAGCCGCGCGCTTGCGACCAGTGGTGAAGCTTCGCCGATCACGCGAGCCTTGCGTCACCGGAGCCGACGTCGCCGACGACGCCGACGCGCACACCATTGCACGCGCCTCTCTCGTATATTTGCGGATAGTCATATACAAGCGGCCAAGCAGGAAGGCCGCTGCGCGCGCATTTTTCCCAATAGTATATACCTATATGTAAAAAGATACGAGATAGCCACTATATACGCTGCCGCTGTGTAATATGTGTGCTTGTAGAGCGCGAAGGTCTGCACGCGGCACGCGCCCCTCTCTTATCTGCGGACGGTTAAACGCGACGATGAATCGGCAAGTTGCGTATGTACTTTTTCCTTAGCCGCGCCTGGTGTATAGCTGCCGGCCGATAATTGCGCGAGTCATGTCGTCACGATACAATGATAACAATAGCTTTCTTTTAAAAAATAACTTTTTATTATTCTATTTGTTTCTTTCTTTCTTATATGTACAAATAAGTTATGAACTGAATCTTGTTGTAATTAAGTAATAAAAAAATTAAAATTTGTCTAGATATTTAAATTAGCTAGGCACAACATGCTGTCACAGATCGTATTTTTCCAAGAATGGATTTATTACATTAGCAACCATTTCTGGCTTCATCATGTGCATGTGGTGCGTTCCTTCCAGATCGACCAAGCGAAATTCTGGACTTGTTTTGGATAAAATATCAGCAACGTATTGCCAATACTTGCCCTCTTTTGAAAATGGTGTTGTAGAAGCTCTGAGCACCAAGTAGGGGCAGGTGATGAGTTGAGTTATTTCTTTGATGTCATCAACTGTATAGCAAGCATTGAACCCTTCAATGCTCAGACGGAAATCACGAGTATAAAAATAAGTTCCATCCTCCTTTCTTTTGGCACCTCTGATCATTAATGTTTTTGTTGTAGGAGCATCTAAAGAACTGAAAACTGTTGCTTTTATCCACTTCTCTATAGCTACATCTTCCGTGTAGCTTGGTGGATCACTTCTCACTTTTTTCTCAAAGTCCAAAAGTTTATCAAGAGCTTTTGCTCGTTTTTTACCATGTTTAGTTACATTATTTGGTACAAACGATAAAGAGTCTATACTAACTACAAACTGTGTCTCTTCTGGGAATAATCGAGCATAATTGTAACACAATATTCCACCCATAGAATGTCCTAATAATTTCACTTTTTTCCAGCCATAGTTTTTAACTACTGCTCTCATTGCTTCAACAGATGTATTTTCATCGTATGGTATTCCTCTGGGAAGCCAACTGGATAATCCATGACCAGGTAAATCAATTGCAAGAATTGAAGAGTGTTTAAGTAATAAGGGTGCAAGATTATCAAAGCTGCCTGCATTGTCCATCCATCCATGAAGAGTCAGTAAAGGCTGTTTATCAGCTGAGCCCCATAATTTTCCTATAAATAATTATTCTGTGTTAATACTCAGCATTAAGTATGAATAAAAGTACTAACTTTGAAAAAATTAAATTAGTTACCTGAAATTTTGCCCCATGGTACTTCAATTTCAACTGGAGTAAACTGGGTGTTTGCAGCCACACCAAGATTTTGCTGAATGCCTCTTGTTGTAACCAGGTACCTAAAGGTTTTGTCTCCTAGACATCTAACGTGTTTCGCAAACATCTTTATTCTACCGAAAAATGAATTTAAATCACTATAATTTCATGAACAAAAATACTAGAGCTGGCTAGCAACACTCACCTCGTGACAATCGAAGGATAATTTTAAGACAGAATCCGTAGATGTCAATGTCGCTTAGCAGACCGTCGCGGTATGATGCAAATTATTCGGCTCCTTACGACGATTGTTTGGAGCGAAAGCAACTCTTTCTCGATGATGCTGATGTCCCCATGACTCTGCAGTTTCTGAGCTCTCTGGAGTTTGAACTCGAGTGCGCGCTTATTTTATTAACGCCCCTTGAAAGAGGAATAAACGAACCTCCCGTCGGGCCCGTCTCTTCCACCACTCTCGCCAGCTATGAACGCACAGTTACGTCGAAATTTGCACACACGTGCTCAAGGTTTAAGAACCAGATTTGCATTTTATTATAGCACGGCGGCTCGGCCAATGGCGAGCAAGCGGCGCACTTCAGCTGGATAACCTAGCCTTCTTTACTCGATTCACACTTTTTTAAACAAAAAAAGTGTGATGATAAAAAAGTACTTGGTTTTAGTTCACTTGTAATTTTGAATTTTGTTGTAATAGTATAAGTTTAGAAAAATTTTAAACATTTGTTAAAGGGTCATTAATAAATGTTATGAAAGACAAAAGGGCATAATCGATGAATAGAAATAATTGTTTTTCTTAATAAAGATTATTAGTTTACGTCACAAGAGTATGAGGCATAAAGAATGCAATTCGAAATCGCAATCAGTCAGGGCAGTGACACAGAACATACTTACAACTATACTTATGTAAAATGAAAAATCGAAAAATTGCTTTAGTATTATTCATCAAAAACATTATTCACTGATAATACAAAAACAAATACAAAAGTATTTCTAAATGATTATACGCAAGAATAAAGAAAAATACAATAACAAAATAAATGAAAGCAAATAGACAATTTCGAAGTCAATTTTTTAATTAATTTGAAAAACATTATAGTTAAAGTGTCAACTATTATTAATATATTTTCAATTTATTTGATTCGGTGTCAAGAAGATTTTTAAGAAATAAAAATTTCAGAATTTAGATTAAAATATTTAAAATGTGCATAAGATTTTAATAAAAAAATTGAGTTTATAATTTTTTACAATTTATATGTTATTAATTAAATATCAATTAAAAACGTATCCGAGAAAATCATTAATTTTGACAAAACAGAAAAAACATTCAAGCAAAGCGATTCAAAAAGTCGAACCGAAAAATTCAAAATCCCTAACCGACTAAAACTCGAATATCCGTCTCGATCCCCGCGATCTTCAAAAAGGGCGCGACACGTCCTCAAAGATAGCATCAGGTGCCCTATGTTTAGCGGGAATGGAAAGGAAAAGCCGTCGCCGCGCGCATCCAAAGTGGCGCGCGCGCGCGCGCAGTCAGTCGTCAGTCTCCCGCGCTAGGGCCGACCAGCTGCTCGCTTCAGACCGAACGGAAAGCCACAGTGAAGAGCAGCAACACAGCGAGTACAACAGAGAGTTGAGTTTCTAAAATAGAAGAAGGAAGCTGCGCGACTGTGATACATAGTGTGCAAGCTAGAGCAGCATTTTTTCGCGGCGCGCGATAAAAAAAGAACTCTGGGAAGGAAAAAAACGAGAGGGCCGTACGATAAGCGTGCTAGGTTGTTCTCGGAAAGCAAGAGGCAACTCGCGCCAGCGCGTGCTCTGTCTCTGTGTGTGTGTGTGTGCTGGTGTGTCTTCTTGTCTCCTTCTCTCTCTCTTCGCTTTTCGAGTTTCCCCTCGTGTTTTCCCATGACTGCACGGAGAAAGGACCAGACTTTCAGACCTTGTCTTTCTTGACTCGGCGAGTTCGTCGTCTTTGAGAAAGGCGCAAACATTCCGAGAGTGGGAGAGTGAGGAAAGGGAAGGTGTAAATAAAAAAAACACGAGTGTAAAAGAGAGAGAGAGAGAGAGAAAAAGGTGATAATTGATAGAGCAGCATTGGCTTTCCTCGGGCGGGTAATCGCTAACCGATGATGGGCAGTGCCGCCGCCGAGGCGAGAAGGGAAGCAGCAGCCCAGCTCCAGGTAACGCGCTCCGTGCAGGGGGAGGCGGTCGGCAGCCGCGCGAGCGCCTAGGGATGGTATCGCCGTCTAAGCTCCATCAGCAGCAGCACAAGAGCCATCATCATCATCATCATCAGCGGCAGAAGCCGGCCACGAGCAGGATCACGACGACGAGCGCAGCAGCAGCAGCGGCACCAGCGACACCAGCATCTACTAGCTGTAAGTTTTCTAACCTCGATTGCGAGCAGCACACGCTCTCGCACGGCCTCTGATGCTCTCTCGCTCTGTATACACGCAATCGCTATAAATAGGCGAAAAACATGAGCGTCCGCTCGCGATTTTGCCGCTCTCTGCACGAGTCTCGCCTCTCTTGACTCTTAGCTTAGTTGCTTTCAACGCTGAGCTTGCTCAGGCTAGCCTGTATTTCCTGAGGAGCATTATCTTGTCATTTTCAAGCTCTACCTTTCTCTTGTACAGACTGTTGAACTAAATTTTTATCATTTCTTAACTTGAGTATTGAGTTAATTATTTAAGTCTTGAGTGCTTTCTGCGCTGTGCTGTCAGCGTGCAATCTGAGCGTAAGAATGTGACTTGAGGTGTCTAGTTACCTATCTCCTGTTCCGAATTAGGCTGAATTAATTCTGTGCTACTCTACATTTAATCCACGTATTATATTCCTGTGTAACTATATAAATGGTTTTATAAAATGTTCAATGTCATTAATTGCCCTTAATGTAATTTCAGCCGTTCGGATTCAGAAAGGACCAAAACCTTTGGAAAAGAAAATATTCTACTTGGACATCAAGAACCATGCTCTTTCTGCAAAGTTAGAGGCTAAAATCAAAGAACTTGGTGGGGTAAGTGTTATTTCATAGTTACATAAATTAGCTTAAACAGCTTAGCTAAGCAAAAGTAACTCTTATCCATATCTCTCTCTCTACTGTCAAGCAGGTTTATCCTAAATTCTGTTTATAAGTTCTACAGTGTAGCAATCATAAAAATGTACTTTCTCTAGAAAGTACTTTGACCAGATGCCTATCTCCTTTCAAGAAAAAAATACTCCAACAGAGATCCGTAGCTTGCTGCAGCTGGCTCTGATACTGATTCCAAACATACAGCCTGGCTCAGCTAAATATTTATTTCACCCGTTGCACACAGACATCTAGAACAGGGACAAAGTCGTCTGCTCTTTCTACAGAATAAACGCGAAATTCGCCGAATGTTCGCTTTTTCGATATACGTGCTCGAAGGCTCGCGAGATAAAGGCAAAAGCAAAGAAGAGAGCACCGGCAAGTGGGTTTTCTCTCGTTCTCTCTCTTCCTCTCTCCCACGTTCTCTCAAGAAATGCCAAAAAGAAAGTCTCGACTCGCGCGTGCCTCGACAGAGACGAAGCGAGGAGGCGGTTTGCCGCTCGACGTATATACATACATACACATATACAAGCTAGCAGCTCGAGCGCGAGGGAGGGAAAAGGGTCGCGGCTCTCCATCATCCGTCTTTCTCTAGTGAATTCGCCCGCGCACGCGAATGAATCGACCACGCAAACACACGGCTGGCATAGCACACGGGCGAGTAAGAGAGAGAGAGAGAGATAGAGAGGGGGGCGCGTGCTGCACACAAGCAGGAGCACGCGCGCGCGGGCCCCCCGGATCCATTTTGCTGCTACTGCTGCTGTTGCCAGGCTCTCCTCCAGGGGGGCTCCGCCCTAAATTCTCCGTGCGCTCGTGAAAAATATTGCATACGCACAAGCGGGATTGACCTCGCGGTCAACGCGCTTTTCGCGATTTTTCTATCGCTTCAGGACGGCCCGTCTGCTCCGGGAGTACGGCGCAGCTGGGACCGCGACGTTGCCGACTGTGGCGGCAAACTTCAAAATTTCGTCTTCCCCCGCTCGCGTACTTCACGCACCGACGCCCGCTCACTTCAGTCGTTAGAGGCTACTGCGCGCGCGTCTCTGTATATACAACTGGCGCGCAAGCGGCCTGCAGGCTTCGCGATGAAAAATGACGAGAAACTCGGCTGTTGTGCAATAGATGTTTATGTTTCTCGGTACGACGGAGAGAATGAGATGCCTGAAGTTTCTCGTAGACAAAGCTTTCGTCTCGTTCTCTAGGAGACTCGGTGCTTTTTTACCGTCAACCGTTTTTTTAACTCAAGTTGAAAGTAGAAAGCTATTTGTAGAATGCAGCTCTGACGTTTTCAAGAGCGAGTGCATGAGTAACGTTCCGAGCGCACATAAAAGTTGAGGGAATTCACGACACGTATAGCCTGTCGACTCGTAACTGTAAAACGGACTGCATGGCCGATTGTTCGCTTTTCCTGCAACGCTTGCGTATGTGTCTGTTATCGCTGCAGCTCGCGCGCTTATTCTAGCTCTCTGGCATTGTGCGCAGCCGTTCGCGGCCCGCGAGTCGATCGCGTTTCTCAGCTGCTGTAACACGCTTGCTCCAAAATTATCTCTTCCACTGGCCGCTTCGATAGAAGCCTCCAGAACGTCCGCTTTTCTCCGCAACGCATCATCCAAAGACATTCCAGCAAGCCAGGCGCCGATGTAAAACCTGAAACTTTGTACATCGCCGTACTGCGTCTTGCTGTTGAAGTTTCGAATTTTTTCGAAACCTCTCCTCCTGTGGTCCTCGCGCGCCTACCTATCCTATACCTATATTCTCGCCGAGATCTGGCAACGCTGTCGCAGTTCTCTCTCTCTCTCTCTTCCCGGCGTACAACATTTCTCGGAGCGCTCTACGTGCATGTGTGTATATAGCTCTCCCGCATTAGCCGTCCCTCTCTAACTACACTTCGCCTGTGTTGACAAACAATTCGGAAGAAAACCGGCAGCTCGGAGCGGCCGCCAGCGCCACCTCGCGGACGCGCCAAGGAAGCTGCGAAATCGAACCGACACACCAATCCCCGTGGAGCTTGAAGCGCCTGATCTCTGGCGGAAAAATCGGCAGGAAAAAGCAGATATTCGCGTTAAAAATCCTTGCTCCGAAATCGGAAGGCAGAGAGCTACGCCGCGGTTGACGTTGGTCTGCGGGCTTGGTATAGATCCGCGTCGTTCTTTCTCTGGTTGGTCGGGCAGGAGCGCGCCGCACGGCGGCGGTCTGTCCAAGCTCTTAACGGCGACTGGCCATTTTGTGCGTGACAGTTGCGCGGCGGCGGTGGCGGCGGTGGTGGTAGTATACATATAGCAGGCAAGCAAGCAAGCAAGGCAGCCCTATCTATACGTTGCTCGTATACATATGCACACGGCGTAAGTGGGACTCGGCGCTCTCTGCTTATGTGCCTGCTTCGCTAGTCCGCGGGAGCGCGCGCGCTCGTGTGTTGTGCGTGCACCTTGGATACGACTCTCTGTGTGTGCAGTGCTCTCCTTTCGTTTTTCGAAAGCAGCAACGGCTCGTCGCAGGCTTGACACGTCGTGAGATAAGCCAGCGTGTCGGATAAACCAGCGGTGCCACAGTGAGCCAAAGACTTTACACACCAGCTACGTGGACACACGCGAACGCAACGCCTGAAGAACAGAACTCTGTGTGGAAAAAGTGCGCGGCGTTCTTGCCTCCTCCTCGTCGGCGAGCGCAAAAGGTAAAAAGGAGAAAGCGTCGCATGGTCTTTTGCGTGCTACTCGACGGATCTTCTCTCTCTGTGTGTGTGTGCATAGGGCCTCGGCTCGTTCGTCTAGCAAGTTCGCTGTCCTACGCGCTCGCTCTCTCTCTCTCTCTCTTTCTCTGTGCTGTGTATATATACGTGTGCGTGAGCGCGCGCGCCCATCTGCTGCACACACATAGCGTGTAGGCTCGCTCGTTCGCGTCTCTCTTTCCTCGGTCTCTCTCTCGATGTGTGCGAAACGCCGTGTCGTTTTTTCGCGCTTCGCGTTTCTTCGCTCTTGGTGTGCATGCGTGCATCGCGCGCACCAACACAGAGCTGGCCACGTGACGCGCGCCTTTCGGGGCCTCGCCTCGCACTAGACGATTCACATACACTGCACACCGCGCAGCCGACCTTTTTTTCCTCTCTCCTCGTTCCTTGTACTCGCTCACGCTCGCTAACTCTCTCTCTCTCTCTCTCCCTCTGCTTACCTTGCTCTGTGTGTGCTGTTCTTTCTCTCTTGCTCTCCCTGCGCTGCGTCTGACGAATCGACGCTTTTCACGCTCTCTCTCTCTCTCTAAGAGCCTGTACGTTTCTTTATTTATTATTAGAATGCCAGAGCTGTCCTATCTTTTTTTTCTTCTTGCCTTCCTGCCAGGATGGTTGGGTCGCTCTCAGGTCCAGCTGTCTGCTCCAATTGATGCCTTCTGTAGTTTGGCAGCAATGCATTCCTTATACATACAGAAGAATTGCTTAGGCAGGCAGCAAAAGCCTTGAGTGCTTCTGCTGAATTTGCAGTACGGCTGAACTACTTATGAGAGCTGTTACGAAAAGAATACCGCAGGCAGCATTGTTTCACTTTCTTTCCTTGTGTCAGCTCAGTGCATTTGAATTGTTCGAGCTGGATTGTGGTGACATTGATTGAGTGTAAAAATTTCTTATCTGTTACAGGGTATAGAACTATTTTTAGTGAAGAACGTCACATTGGTGATCAGTGACAGAGCAGAAAAGTCAGGTCAAGCAACTACTAGTGATAGACGCAAATGGGGCTACGCCAGTGGAGGGAGCGGGGGACCCCCCTCGCTGAGGAGTATAGAGGTCCCAACTCCTACTCCGACGCCTCCAACGCCATATCGCAGTGTTGAAGGTCCCCTCTCAAATTCTACAAATCAACGGGGTCAAACTACCCAGAGATCCGTAAGTTTTCATAACTTTTTACACTTCTCTTCCTTTTCTCTCATTCTATTAAAGTGAGCTTTATTAACTTGCAATGTTCTTGTAGAAATCGCGGGTGGATGCAATGTTGGAGCGTGCTCTGACACAGCCACAGCAGTGTTCAGTGGATCCACTCAGTAACGCCCTTACTTGGGGTATACCCATATGGTCAATCTATGAATTGCAAGCTTGGTTGGAGAAAATCGCTGCTTCCTTAAAAGATTCACATAGCTTAAAGCGTGATAGTTGTACTGGATCAGGAAAAGAGCTAAAAGTCAAGCACTTAAAGGAACCTTATATTAAATTTGAATCTTATCGCAGGTATATATTTTAACAAAATCTTAACTGTAACTCATGTTGATATTGGTTGCATTAAAAATTTCTATTATTTACAGAGAAACTAGGCCTGTCTTCCTAGAATTACAGTCCTGGCCTACTCTTAATTTTGATGGTGACCCAGGCACTTGTCCCTTTGATTTAAAACAAAAAGAAAAGAAAGATATTACATCAATTAACAAGGAGGTTAAAGAAAATAAAGAAAAATATTGTAATCAAAATATATCAAAGGTAAGCAATGCATGTTTTTTAAATATTTCTCATCACATATAAAGGTGTTGAACATGAAAAATTAAGATAAATATTTTTTTAGGGCAAAGACATGACTCGTAGGCCTCGCGCCACAGCAACACGCGCTCGCAAGACAGAAAATACCGGATATTGTGAGATTTGTCGGATTGATTATCGCAATTTATCCAAACATCTCCAGAGTGATCAACACCTAAACTTTGTTAGAAATGATAAAAACTTTTTATCCTTGGATAATTTAATTAGCACTGGAGCAAGTGTAGAAGCTTTTCTGAAAATCAACAGATCAAAAGATGTCAGGTAAAGATTTTTTAAATAGATAAATAATAACATTTCTTATTCAGTTATCTAAAAATACAATTTTGATTTTACAGTAAGGACTGCAACCATTTCTCCAGCCGGGATCACAGTCTTGACAATGGCATTTTGTCGCCGAATGAAAAGTCGGAAAAAAGAGATAAATCTAATCTGAATGAGTTCAACATTGATGAGATGAAGATGATGCAGTGTAATGGTGCTCGGAGAAATCTCAATTTGAAATTGGACTCTGCACACAATTTAAGAACTAGAACAAAACATGAAAGTGGTCATTTATTGAGATCTAAGGGTAAGGCATTTAGCGATGAAGAAAAAAGTGAAAAGACTTATGAAAAGTTCATAATTAAAAAGCGTGCAAAGGGAACTATTTGGATTGAAGAAGAAGATTCAGAAGATGACAAAGGTGTAGAAAATGAACAAGAAGCATGTGGTGATAAACAATTATTTGATAGACTTTGTGAATCTGACTCAAAGAAAAATGTGAGTAATGGTGAAAACCCATCTGAAAATGTGTCCATGAATGGTGATGTTGATCCTGACACAACAGATTGTAAACCTAAAGAAAGAAATGCAAATAAAGTTACTACAAAGGATGATGTGTTTAGAGAATCATTCTTAGAAGCTAACTTAAAGACTAAAGTCAATGGTTATGAAAGAAAAGAAAATAAGCGTAAAGTGAGTGAAATTTTACATGGTGCTGAAAATAAAGAAACAGAACAAGTGAATGAAGAGGTGAAGCATGAGGAGACTCCTGCAGAGTCTGCTCAGAATAATGTTGATAATGTCAATAATGGAGAGAAATTGCTTCTGCATGATACCGAAGATACTAATTCACTTAAAAGCGTGGGTAAAGATGATAGAAGCAAGAGTAAGCCATCTAAAAGGGGTGGAAGGACCTATAGAGGTCGACAGAGATTATCAGTTGAAGAAAGATTGATAGAGGATAATAGAGATTATTACAAAGTGGAAGTTTTAGGCAACAAGTTGAGGTCCAGTGCAATTCCAAGTAGTAATATTTGTGTATCTCCGTCAAAAGAACAGTCTGATAAATCAAAAAAAGATGAAAAACCTTCTAGTGAAAAACCTGTTGTAGTGCGCTTTAAACGTGTTAGAAAGTCAGAACTTTCCTTGCTTAGTGATGAAGCAGAATCATTCATGTTTGGAGATCCGCGGCGCGATGATGACTCCAGTGAAAATAGTGATGGTGAACAAAGTAGTGTTTTACCCAAGGACACAGAAAGTGATAGAGATGAGGCTCTTAATTCTTTTGTCGTGAGTTCTTCTCCTCCAGATATTGTTCCAAAGCAAGAAGTTACAGAAGATGAATCTCAAGATTCAACAGCCAACAGCAGATCAAGAAAAAGGAGGAGAACTCAAACAGAGGCTCTCATAAAGGATAATACTGATTATTATAAATTTGAAACTCCTGGCAGTAGATTAAGGTACCATTAAAATTTTAATTCTAAACCAGATTATAATATATACTGTTAAAAACTTTTTTAGCCCGGACAAATTTTTATAAACCGTTTTTTTATTTTTTGTTTTGTTATGTTTTTATCACTTTTGTATGTGAAAAAATAAAAAAGATTTAGCAATTCTAAAGTTCTGCAGTTTTTTTTTTTATTTATTATTGCAACTGAAATCTACGAGATTATGTTGCCATTGCAGTAAGTGAACAATTATCCTAAAAACATTTATGCTACATCGAAACAAAGCTTGGCTGTTTCAGATACACTTTAGAGCAGTAATGTTATAATGAATCACAAGTTTCATATATTCTTATTTTATTTATTATAATTCTACATTTAGGAATGAAATTGTAGATATCAAAAATTTTGCTGATTTGTAAAACTTGTTTATACTTGCATATATTAAACACATAATTTTCTACTCCTAAAAAATTTGATTTATTACACGTAAGAAAAATAGATTATTTACATGTAGAAAATTGGACAATTTTACAAAACAATTTTAAAATTTATTTTCAGATATCAAGCTCCTCTTACTGGTATTAGTGAGCCAGTGCCAGAAAAAGATCCATCACAACCTCCAGAACTAAACGCAGAAAAAGTTGCGGAAAAAGTGTATCCGTCCAAACCATCACCGGAAGTTGAAAAGATGCATTTCTCCTTTGAAGCTGTACCTAGATCTGAACCATGGTACCAAACATACCAGCGACAAGATGAAGGTGCAGAATACTATCATTTCTTCAGTGAAAGTGACACGCAAAAACCATTCCTACTACCGTACGAAATTGAAAATTTCCACGAGATTCTGCAAAAAAGTATTCAATCAGGTGCACATCGGAAGCGCGGCCGAAGCAGGGGAGGTCACGTGAACATGGGGGGTCGATCACCTAGAAAGAGTCCAAGGTGTCACGCGTCAACTTTAGCGATAATGTCTACTATCATCAGACGAAGAGAACAGCAGCAAACAAATCTGGCACCCATAGAAGAGGAGCCCAAATGTAAACCCGTTAGTGAAACTGCCAAATTGGAGAAAAAGAGCTCGGAAAAATCGGATGTCGATGAGGATATAAAGAAGATTGTCGAAAACATTGACGATATGTTGAGTAGTAATGACATGCAGGAGATGGACTCGTTTGAAGTGGATCTTCTTAAGAACAACGAGGATGCTGTCTTAGAAACTGACGTCCCACCGAAAGGACCCCCACCCAATTTATTAGAACTGTTAGATAACTGTCACGATGCTGTACCGCCAAACGGTATAGAAAACTCGTCTTGCGCCAGTTCCGAATGCGGAGAGCTTAGCACTGAGTGCCCGCTGAGGAGGCGAAAGAAAAAGAGGAAAAATAAGACTGGCTGGCCGGGCAACAAAATGCGGAGAAAGCTTCATATCAAGAACCTGGGCGAAGAATTGCAAAGGGAATTGGATCTCCAAAAGAAGGCTGGGGAGAGCGTAAGTGAGAAGCCTCCAATAAATATGGATGTATTAGAAGATGCGTCGTCTCATGCATCACATGTTGATGAAGGTAACGATACAGAACATGAAACGGGTAAAGAAAATGAACAAGTTCTTAATACAATGGAGTGTAAAGGTAAAGGTAGAAGAACTAAAAACAAAGAGAGTAAAGAGATTAAAGAGAGTAAAGAAAGTAAAGAGTTTAAAGAAAGCAAAGAAGTGAGAGAAAACAAAGAAAGCAAAGAGAGCAAAGAGTACAAAGACCTCGTTCAAGATAGTGTTGAAGTAAAAGATGTAGAGGAACTTGAAAGTAAAACTGTGCTTAAATCAGTTTTTGGCGATGAAAGTTCTCCGTGGAAAAAGAGATCCCAGAGTCTTGACATTTTGAAAAATGAAGAAGATGAGTCGGAGTCTCATGTCAAAGAAACGAGGCATACAGATAGTCAGAAAGCAACATTATCGAGCATTAGCGAGGATTCTGAGGAGTCTCTGTCGAATAATGAGAATCTCTGTACAAAGGATGCTAACTCAATGCTGCTACACGAGAAGCGCTTGCCCAAGAAATTTTCACGCAAGCGGCAGCGAAATAATACGACGTCCTCAGAAGCGTCTCACCAAGCCGAGATCGAGAATCGTCGATTCGGCACCACCGGCTCTTCCCCGAAGAAGCAAAAAAACGACAGCGACAGTCAAGAGCTTCCCTTGGACCGCGTCGTCAGTGGCAAAAAAGGCCGGGGTAAAACGAAAATGCAAAACAGTCAGAACGACCGATCGCCTTCCAAAGTTATCTTCGAGGACGAGAACTGCAAGAAGGAGACTTTTTTAGCCATGCAGCACGACAGAAGGCGGCTAAAAAGGGTAAGACGAAACGACAGCGTGTCGTCAGAGCTGCCAAACGGTGAGATAGATCCGGCGCTGTCGGAGCGAGTCTCGCCATCTCTCATGACGGCGGACATGGATCAGAGGCGATCTAGCATCGACTTCCAACCCGTCGTAAGGGTGATGAAGATCGAGGACCAGGTGGACATGGATACCAGTATACGATCGGTGGCAGTAGCCAGCAATCGCAGACTGAGAAGTTCTAGCTCGCCGAAATCGAACATGCAGCCGCCGAAGAAGCGCTACAGGCACGGTTCCGCGAGACGGCAATTCTCAGAAAAGTGGATAAAGAACAGTTGAAGTTTGAGCATCTAAATTTTTTCAGTCCTTTTGTATTATTAAAAAAAAATTTCAGATGTTGATGAGCTTCCGACTGCTAATTTGTTTCCTGAGATGAACGGTCTTCGCTCTCGTGTACATTGTGTACAAATGGTATTTGTGTATGTGTAGTATTTAAAACACTAAAAGCACTTAGGAATTTATTAATTATATTATATTGTATTAACGAATTATTATTTTTACTCTCGTTTTGTAGCAGCGACGCTGTTACTTGCGGTATTGTACATTCTTAAAATGCGGTTCTCGCAATCTTATAATTATTATTATTATTATTATTATTATTATTATTACTATTATTATTGCTATTGTATTAATTGCGTTTTAATAATTATTCAAGAAAATAATCTCCATTCAGTTTTTTTTTAATGTAAAGTTGTAGTATACTCTCTGTGAACGTGAATTTAGAACTCTTCAAGAGTTTAAAAACAAAATGAAGGGTTTTAAATTATTATGAATATAATGTGAAAAATTCGGAAGATATTCTTCTGCCTCTTGTATCGTTTTTTTTGTAAGTAGATTATCTTTTTTTATACAAAATGTACTAAATGAATGTGCAAAGTCAGTACTGCAATAACTTTTCAAACATGATCAAGGTGTTTTTTAGAGTACGCAAGACTGCAAATACAGCTTTATTATAGAATAACTTTTTTGTTATCAAACGCATAAAGTATATGTAATATTCTATTTTAAAATACCTTGCATTGAGCAAATTTTTAGTATTACTCTTGTATGTCCTTTGTGCGACTCATCTGCAATAGAAAGGTGCAGCAGCCTGAAGAAAATATCTTAGTATAGTACTAAAGATTTACTCTATTCAAGAAAAAAACACCTAAATACTTTATTTGAATGAAAGATATTGTAAATCTGTCAAGAGTACAGAACATAAATGATTATTAAAGAAAATTGAATTTTCCATACACAAGTGTTTTTTTTTATTTTCTCTTGTATAAATTTTACAAAAGCATATGTACAAATAACTGTCAATCAAGTCCTTCTCTTTCCTTGAACGCTTTCTTCAAAGCAGCAAGTTTTTTCTGTTTTGACTCTTGTTTCAAAGACAATTTTTTTAAAATTCTTTTCTCTTGATTCTCAACAGCATCTTCGCCATTAAAATGTATATCCAGTTTGTTAATTAAAAGCTGTTCTGCGATTTCTTTATTTTGAAACTGACTTCTTGTTTGATGGCTTTTAACAACAATACCAGTGGGTATATGTTTCATAACAACAGCATTGCTTGTTTTGTTTGTTGCCTGACCACCTGGACCGCTGCCTCTGACATATTGTATTTCAAGATCTTCAGGTTTTAGTTTTGGTACTTTTGAATAATCAATGTATTTTTTTAAAGACTTTAAATTGTGTGAAGTTGTAAATATGTTTCTATTAGTGAGTATGCAAAAGTGTTGCGAAATGAACAGTTGTGAAATTCTTACGAACATTTTTCTAAACCACCCTCTTGTGTTTCAAAACCATTAATCCTTTCTGTGACAAAAATATATCAGTATTTTGTTAATGAAAACTTGTTAATAAAAAACGTTACTTTAAAATATAATTACCTTATAATGAAATTCAATTTCTTCCTTCTCCGACAACTCTCTGTTATTCAAAAATCCTATCCTTACTCTGTGCACAAAGTACTTTTTATCCGTAAACCTGAGTGTTTGACTATACCTTAACAGACTTTTGTATAGTCCTAAAATGTCGCTTCTCAGCATTGTTTATTTTTTTTAAGCACGCAATATTAAAACATTATTTGACATGTGAACTAAATTATCTGTAGAATTAAAAAATTCTTTATCGATGCTTTAATTTCGTTTCTTCGTTAGGTTAGAAGCACGTTTAAGATCTGCTTCTGCTAATAGTGAGCTCTTTGCGCATGTGTGTTTTCAATACTATGTAAGCACAAAACGCACCGTGTCCAATTATCGAAGAAAATCGTCAATCGCAAAGTAATTAATTCTCCCAAGTGATAGAATCACAGAGAAGACGCTTAAATTAAAAACTTAAGCAGAAGCTATTAAAAACTCCTAAAATATAATTATCCAAAATTTGTACGAAAAAAGATTTCTCTCTTATCGACGGTCATACAAATCGGCGCGTCGATCGCTCTTTTATCCAATATCGCCCGCATATGTGGGTCTGCGCGCGGCTGATATCTGTCGACCATAAAAAAACTGTTTGATGCGCCGTACACACAGAGGGAGTCTGAAAATTCAATTTAAAACTCCCGTCTCTTCCTTCCCACTCGAGCTGCACTTGGAGGGAGAGAGAGCGGAGTACGCAACTGTCTGTGTGTGCGTGTGGCGAACGGCAGCGCGCGCGCGTGTTGGTGTGTGTCCGTCCCCTATTTTGTACACACATAATATTCGGTCTCAAAATTGTCGCGCGCTAAGGCTAACCTGCCTGCCTCCCCCATTATTTTCGCGTCGGTCAAAATCAACGGTTCAGTGAGTGTGCCCCGTGCCGCGGAGGATAGAGCAACAAACTAAGGATAAAGTCCGCTTTTCGGAGTAAATAAACCGAGCGATAAGCCGTGTGCAGCCTACATACAGTCGAACGAGAAGGAGGATTCACACACACACACAGTCGGAGTACGGGTAAGTGTTATCTAGGAAAGAGTCGTGAATGCACATGTGTAATCTTTCGTGCGAACGTAAAATAAGAAGCGAGAGAGAAAGCTATCATTCCTCGGGCATACATGTGTAGAAATTACGAGAAACGCTTAGGCTTGGGTATACAATACACATGAGAGTCTCGCACACATAGACGTAGCTAGAGTCGGACTGTCGGTTGGCTGGGCGCGGAGGAGGGGGAAAAGGCAGAGAGCGGCCATCTTGCTGCGCTGCTGCTGGTCCGCCGCGCGCGCGCGCGCAGCTCTCGTCCAGAATCCAGTCTGCGGCCAACTTCGCGTCCACTCGGACCGATATTGCACGTAAAAGCATAAGAGAGGAGAGCCAGCGACGAGATCCTCCTGGCCTGTGTGTGTGCGTACGTAATAACGTAGAGTTTTTTTTTCCCCTCACCAACGTCTGCAGAGAGGCAGTTCATTAGGATCGAGAGGCGTTATTAAGGGCAGTGTCTAGCCGCTGCTTTTTTCCTAGCAAGTGAACGTCGCTTCGTTTTTTACTCGGGCTGAGAAGTGAGTACGATCTGATTTACAGTGCGAGTGCGTGGATGAATATATAAGAGAGAGAAAGAGCATGAGCGAGAGAGTGGAGGTACGGATCGGTTACAAGTGTCGCCCGAGAAGTAGTCGTAAGTTTAGCAAGTGCGTCTACGATCAGCCTGCAGGGCTCGACAGCTCGTAAGTATAGAAGCGCCCGTGGATGGCTCTCTGCTGCACCTGTGTCGTGTGTGTAGCTCTCGGAGAGCTACTCTGCCTGTCTCTCCTTATCTAAAGAGACGTTGGCACACACAAGAGCAGAGCGAGAGGAGAGAGTGGACAGATAAAAGGACCAGACGCTGCTAGCCGTTCATTGTATACGTAATGCACGGCGTGCTCGCTTTGTTTTCTCGAGCTTTCTATCTCTCTCTCGCTCTCTCCCCCTCGGTGACTGTTACGTAGCTCGGTGATATTCCACGCTCGCGAAAATCAACGAAAAATTATTATCTGTTTCTCGGCATTTCCCCCTGCTAGTTTCTTGCTTGACGCTGGAAAAGCGCCCAGCTTCACGCGCAGGGACAGAGAACCCAGAGGTGCTCCCTCTATCTCTCTATCTTTCTCCTTTCCGTGGCGTGCGCGCAAGGCGTTCCTCCGGGAATCGATCGACCGCCCGCCAGCTTGCCTGCTGCTGCTGCCGCTGCTGCTGCTGCTGCTGCACATTGTAAAACCGGAAAAACTAGGTAGCGAGAGCGCCGTCGATTTCGGTCAGCTCAAAGCAGCACGCGGCCGTGTATGCATATAGCACCGCTGGAATTTTCACCGAGAGATAGCGTGGCATTTTTCCAGCACTCGTATATCGTGCGTGCGCTCTCGCCGTCTTGTTTCTTTTCTTCTTTTTTTTACGTAAGCAGCGGGCGCATTACGCGCGCGGAATGACTTTTCGCTATTCTGCATCAGCTCTTTTGTGTCTCTCGCAAAAGCGCATTGTCTCGCGGATTTCCCGCTAACTCCGTGATTCAATCCGCGCAATTACGAAATTAATCGGGACCGAAGGAAAATTGGGAAAGTCAGCGCGCACGGCGACACCTGCGCCGTCACAGGTGGTCGATCATTTTTTTTTTTTTCCTTTCCTTCCGCCGATCGGACCATTGTTGTGCGTTGCTCAAAGAAAGCTCCGGATCGAAGCCGACACGGCCTCGAACGATAGAGAGCCAGCTATCGGGGCAGATAGCCCCGAGTGCTGCTGCTCGAGCTGCCCCGTTAATGATAAGCGATATTTGCACGCGGACTCGTATATAGTCGCCAGTGTATATACATGCAGAGAGAGACGTTTGATCGATCGCCCGTAGAATGACTGCGCGGCTAGCGCCCCGCTTCTAAAACTCGAAATTTCCAGAACGGACCACCTTGCCCACGTGCGCGCGCCAGCTCGACGAGAGGCTAGCGCGAAAATAGAGCCGGAATTTTTGTTGTTTTTTTTTCGCTTTTTTGCTTTTGGCCGGGAGTGATTGTTATTAATTGGAGCCGTGCGTTAAAAGTATATTTATCGCCGGTCTGACGATTGACGAGGAGACTCGCGCTGCGCTTTATTCAGGGGAATTTTCCGGTGCGTTTGAGTGTGTAGAATTCGGTTAAGGAGGTGCCTCTCGAATTTGGAGTATTGCTCAGAGTTGTGTAAACGAGGTTTAATTAGCGATTGGAGCAGGGTTCTAGTTTATTTCGATATTTCTTAAGGCCCGGTTAACCTAAAAATTACTCGAGCGTAGGTGTTTGCAAGCTATGTTTATATCTAATTTTCGTCAACAGAATGGCTGGCTTTACTGAAAAAACCTCGTTCAAGTACTTTTTGCATCATTTTTAAATGGTAAATAATTACGTAGATGAATAATTTAAAAAATATCTGCAAGTTAAATAAATAGAAATATATCTGTAACTTTAATGTTTTGATTTAAAAATTGCCTAGAAAAGACAAACATCTAAAAAAGTCATCTAGCCAACATGTTGATTGTTTTTATTAGCTTTTATTTCGATCCAATACACGACGAAGTAGTCAATCCACTAAGAATCAATATTTCCATTCACTCGTTTCTCTACTTGCCGAGCAGTACCATCTCACCGCTGACATCTCTATTCTATACTCTAGCTCTGTTATTACCTCGCGTTTCACAAAACTCGGAGCCATTCAATTCTCATCTCACATAATCGAGCCGCATCCTCCGAATCGTCACGACAATCAACGTAAACAAATCGCGGCGAGCCGCTCGTCCCGCATTTTCTTACATTTTACGTAATCCTAACGACGACCGCAGTCTGTGTTTACCCTCGCGTATCAAATTAGCGCTAATTTTCCGATTCGCGTAGCTCGATCTCGTCCTTCCCTTCTCTTCCGTTATGTGTCTTCGCACAGGCGAATGATGAATTGCCGACGCGGTAATATTTATATGAAGCTCGATCAGTTTTGCAAGTGGGAATATCATCGCGTGCTGCGCGACGCGTCGCCCTTAACCTCAAAAAATTGAGCCGCTATACGCAGGAAAAGAATGGACATGAAAGAGAGAGAGGCACAGCTGAAAGAGGCTCTCGCGCTCTTGGCGTGCGTGCGTTTAGCTAATGCCATTGTGCGACTCGCCCTGAGGATGCAATATTTATAATGAATATTATCCTCACTCTATTTTCGGATCTTTATTGCCGTCTTTTGTATTGTTATTTGTTTATACGTGTGCGAGGAGAGCCGTACGATGCCTATTAATTTTTTAATGCAACCTAGCGCACCCGTAATTTTCTTATTTCTATGTGCACGCTGTAATTTAATATTTCACGAGGCGGAACGTACATAAGCACTTTGATTGATTAAAGCTCGTATTACATTTATTTCATTCAATTCTCTCGTGTTCATAAAGTTTCGAAAATGTCGCAAACTTTTTTTACGATCAAACGCGAACAGTCGACAATCATGCACGCGCATAACAATAGCCGTTAATTGGACGCTCCACTTCTAATTACACCTCGAGCTCGGCGCTTAGCGACCATTAGTCGATCGAAGCTCGTTTGTCGCGCTCTATCCCTATTTAAGCGAGCCTCGGAAAATTAAAAAAAAAATCTGCACAACTCAACTGTACAGCCACTTATTTATTTAGGCAATCGCGACAGCGATCGATCCGTCCCCCTACATTAAGAGGACGCGGAGAGAATAAAATTCGATGCAGCTTATTTTGTATACGCAGTTTCGCGCAACTTTCACCCGCGTGAATAATACACCAAAATTTCTCGAGCCGCCGCCTACGACAATAATAATGATAATAACGAGCGAGGCAGTAGAGAGCAGGATACAATGCTCGTTGTTTGTGCTCGGGCTTTGAATTTTTCCCAAGGGTCGCATCGCGCTCGCGCTGCTCGGATGAGATGGCCTTGAACCGCGGACTCTCCGGTCACCAGCCGAGCTTGTGTGCATTGGTGTAGGTACTGGTTCGAGAATGCGAAAATCCGATGCTCGGGTAGAGCGTTGGGTTTATTGCGGGGATAGGTAGTAGAAATAAGTGAAACAATTCAGTATAAAGGCTAATACAATACAAACTTTATCTAGTGTATAAAAATTTACTACAAAAAATAAACTCGTATAAAATTAAATTAGTAAATATTAAAAGTGTAATACTGAAGCGTTTATTAAGACAATATGAATGTCACTTAATATGCAGTAAAGTCTACTGCCGGATTATTGTGGTAGTACCGTCCCCTATTATAAGTTTGTAGGCCGTGAGCGGTGTTCGATTTTATTGAGCGAAGTATGCGTGATGTAACATGTGGAGAATTAAAATTTATGAAATATTGGTCAGTTAGTTTTTATGCGGAGAAGTGAAGTAATTATCGATACAGCACGTCAGTCAACAATTTCCAGTGTGGAACGATCAACATGGATCGTCAACTTTTTTTCGGTAAACGCGCGACATGTATCAGCTCCAAAAGTTGTTTTTATTCATATTTACCTTAAGGTGGAGTTTAATAAGTCATAAATCAAACCGGTTAAATTATTCAATAATTAATTAAAGTAAAGGACTTTAATTAACTAAGAATTTTATTTGTTGAAGCAACGCCGACGTTAATAATATCAACATTCAATTATTCGAAATTGAACCTTTAAAACTAATTCACCGAAAAATTTGTTTCTCTGCCAAATTGTCGCGTCTTCATTGATGACATTAAAATTTTTGCAAGCAAGAAAATAAATTTCACCGAGCCAAACGTGACATCGACATAATTTCTCATCAAACGTTCAGACGCCCGACAAGCGTAAAATGATTCGATAAAAAAAAATCAAGCCACCGACGCGCTAATAAAGACTTTAAAAAATCGCCAATTTTCATCTTGCTCAATTCTCGTCAATTACGTCGCATCAGCCCTGCGTGGGACTATCGAATCGTCCGAGCGAATAGCCTCCAATTGTGCCTCGCAGCTCGCTTTTCCATTATCAGCGCGCGGCGGCGGATTTATCATTCGATCGTGATTCACGCTCCTTGCAAAACTCGGCCGCGATAAATGTGAATACGTCGCGGCTGAGTCTCGCGTGTACCGTTTTATGACTCGCTAGTCGGAACGAGCGAGGAAAAACTTTTGGAGCAGGTGAATCGCTTTTTCCGGTTCGCGGCGCGTTCTTGTGTTCTGGCCGTGGAATGACGTGGTCGGACTGCCCCTCGTGCAATACTGCGTAACAGGAGGGGAATTTTTTTGTGCTTTTTTGGTCGTCTACGTTGAATATTGTTTTTTTATTGATGTCCTGCGGTAATAGTCTGTTATCTTGTTCGATGATATTTTTAAAAACTCGTTTACTTACAATTAGTAGTGAAATATATTTATAGATTTTTAAAAGGCATTTAATTGCAGCATTTTTATTTAAAAAATAAACGTAGAAGTAGAGTACGGCTTTTCAATTAAGCAATTTCAAAAAGTTCCAGGCTGCACGTGTTCAAACTAAATACAAACGCAAGTCTCGCGCAAGTAATTATTATCGATCGCAAATTGCACAACTACTATAGCCGGGCGCGCGCAGCTGTTCGGTTCACCTATCAGAAGGAATTCTTCGCTCCGCTATCCAGAACGTTACGAATACGCAATGCGAATTCTCGAGATTTTACACATCGACCGAACGCATAAAAGTTTCGGCATCTCGTGTAAAAAAGAGCCTCTTTCTCAACGTGACTCACGCAGCTGCAGCCCCGAACGTCTCTTGATCCTTTCGCAGCGTGGCTCCCTTGGGCGCATATAAATCGCCCCTTGCCGTCTTGTTTTGAAAAGCTCGGATTCCGCCTTCCGGCCCGGAGAATGCGCCAAATTGATGGCGCGCCAAATCAAAACAAGACGTAATTCCTCAGGTTCGCGCGCTTATAGTTATAGAAGCGGATCAAGAAAAAAAGGAGACTGCCGCTTTTTCGGTATTTAACATCGGCGAGTCTCTTTAACGACGCACGTGGAATTATTATTAAAAGCCCCCGGCGCGTAGCATCCGAAGGAGGCCAGTCGCGTTTTGTCCGTTAGCCGGAAATTATGCGCGCGCTCTCTCGGCTGTAACGAGCCGCGCCGGCCGTTTTCCTAACTCGAATTATATTGTATGTGCTGTTCCACGATTCGCGGCTTCGGCGAACGTTTGTTTTACTTTTGTTTCGCGCTTGGGCTTTAACGGTCCTTTGTGTCGCGCTCGAAGAAAGACGCGTTGTGTGTGGGCTCATGTGGATTTTTCGATGCCGGATATACAATCGTGAGAAAACTCGGCGCTGGGCTGGTGCTGCTTTTTTTGCACGTGTCTGGTAGAAGCTGGAACTGGATTTTCTTTTTTGGCGGGCGCTGCGTCACGCTGAGAAAAGTGAGGAGTGAATGAACGGCTGGCTGCGCGAACGATTGTCTGAGAGCTCGGTTTTACGATTAGCCGATCGGAGAAAAAATGAAAGATAGTGTTGTAAAAAAGAAGAAAGTTTCTAATGCTTTCACATTCATGTGGTTTTCCAAGTTTAAGTTTTCAATTGCGCTTATACATCGTAAACAGAAAGAACAGTAGAATAAAGACCATTGTGACTATTTCCGTCGTAATGCGTTATTCCTTATGCGAGTATTCGGATCTAAATGAAAACGTCAATATTTAAAACAGAAAGCATACGGCCACGACAATGAAACTGTTTGAGAAGTATTTTAAGCGCGGAAGATAAAGCGACAGTTTACTTTGAATGGATCATTATAATTAAATAGCCTAAAAGCGCGCCTTTAAATTTTCAAATTCGAACCCAATTTTCGTTGGCGGATGTGAGGCCAATTCAATAAAGATCGTGTCACCGATTTTTATAACGCAAAACGTATAGACCACGTAAAGAAAAAAAGTTCGGTATCATCCGCGGCAAAAATGAGTCACTTCGGCACCGCACGTCGCGGAGCGATTATAACTGAACTTTCGTTCGGCTCTCACAATTAACGCATTCTCAAATTAACCCACTGCATCGCAAAATAACAAAGACAAAGTCGCGAAAATTCCGTTGGCCGGACTCTGCTATTACATGACAAAAGGAATCCTTCCGGCGACCTTGGCCCCCCCGAAAGAAGCGGGAGGCGAAAGAACGGTTTTTGTCGCGCGATGAGTCCTCCTCGTCTTATGAATTCGGAAAGCGGGACGTTCCCATAAAAAGAACGCGCGCGCCAGCCGCGAATATCGTCATCTAATGTCTCTCGCCTGTGGACAAGGATTGCGTTATGTACCAGCTGGTCGGCGCGCTGCAGGCCGCCTTTGTGAAAGTCGCCAACTTTCTCGTGTATGTATATACGTATATAAATATCTATAGAGTAGCAGCGCTGCTGCAACGGGGTCGCAAGTTCGGTGTCAGGCGCAAGATTGTTTTTTTGATGCTGCCGCCGGATAATGGACAGTTAGCCGCGCGCGAGAGAGAATTAGTTTAAGCGCGCCGTGAGTCACGCCGCCGGTGTGATTGAGTCTGTGAGCGCGCGCGAGTTTGTGTGAGCGTGTGTTTATGTCTGTTGATGAGGAGCAAATTGGCGTGGAAATTGCGTAAAGCCGGTGTGTAACACGCTCTGATTGGGCAGATCGCGGAGAGTAACGCTCGATAATTGAATGAAAAGCGGACTGTCAGGGCTTTGATAAATCGGCATTGTTGGTAAATTGAGACGGTGGATTTTCTGCTGCCGTTACGATATGGTGAAGAAATGTTTCAGGCCCTGCCTATCTTTTTCCTCGGTCTGCATTTCGCTCTGATTTCTCGTTGATAGAACAATAATTAATTTCATAACGAGAATAAAAAGCTAGGCTGTTGCATAAGTTCGGGTTATATCATTTTTCGAATGAAACATTTATGACTGCTCGAAATCTCGAAACTGACCAATTATGGCGCTGTCCGGCAAAAACAAAAACAAACATTCGATCGCCGGCCGAATGCTATCAGAAATAAAAATAAACCCTTCCGCAGACGCCTGCTAAGCAGTATCTAATTGTCCGACGAGTTACTACATCGAATTCAATGTTTCTAATTCTAACCTATAAAATGGTCTGACACAGTTTTAGAGTCGCGCCGAGTGCCAATTACACTCATTCCTCTCTCTCTCTCTCTCTCTTTCTCTTTCTCTCTCCCGCTTCTATACATACTCGCACTCAGTCGCGTTACGAAAAAAGTGGCTCCGAATTGAAAAAATCGGCACAGAAATTTTGCTGTCAACGATCCCGTGCACCAGCTGCATAATCGGAATTCTCGGCCGTCCGCCAATCCATAACATCGATCGCTCGCGTTCTGCTTTTTTTTCGGTAAAAAAAGAGGGGCGTGTTTGTGTGTACACGAGCGCGCTGCAGTTCGCGCGACGACGAGAGAAGCAGCAGCAGCAGCAGCAGCAGCACTTGAGAGGCGAAAAATCCGTCGTCCCGGCGCGCTGCTGGCCAAATATGTAAGCCTGACGTCAGGCTCGCGCGAGCGCGCCGCGAGTCTCATTGAGGACGCCCACCGGCTCGAGCTACTCTGACTTTGTCGCTCTCAAAGGCTGTATGGTATAGTTGGTACTCGCGCGCGCGATTCACACCTTTTCGCGCGCCCTGAAATCTTCTGCTGATGGGCTGCGCCTCTTTTTTCCGCGCGGAAGATCGATAACGGTGTATAAAAGCGCCGAGGGGTCGCCCCGCGTAAACAGGAAGAATTTGGCTTTCAGTGATCTCATTCGGCCTTTTTTCCGGACACTCTCGTTTGTTTGAACTGACGCTTAGCGAGCTTTTGAAAAATCTGAGGCTGTCGAATTTCGGCTGGTTTTTTGGGTCACGCGATTATTATCAGCGCATCGTGTTTGTTGAAACTACCGAATCGAGCCGCTGATCGATGGGAACGGCCTGCCTGTATCTGATTGCGATAACATTCGCTTCGAAAGTCTCGCGTGCTTTTTTAATGTATTATACCGTTTGACCGGTATCGACTCTACAATTATCTTATAACTTTGCCGGATAATTTTTTTTATTCTTGTCCATGAATCTTCAAACAGTTTTCTCGTAGAGACTATCGGAAAAGTTAATTATTAACGATGTGGGTTAGTAAAAGTGACTTATAGATAAGTTTATCGATGATGTACGCACAATTTCTTCGAATCGGCCTTGAATTTTTCAATGGTATATAGAACTACCGCCCGCGGTGTTGAGTAATCCAACCAAACTCGAACGGAAGACGTATTAAGAATCGATAAGGAAAAAAGATCGCGAGAGAAAGAGAGAGGTTCGATCTGTTTTTTTCAGAAAACTCAAAAATTTAAAAAAAACGTAAACAGCGCCATCATTCAAACGGATACGCCATTGGGTAGGTAGCGGCCCGTCCTATAGAAAAACGGTCTCCCGTCCTCGTTTGCCTATTTTTATCCGACAAAGGGTCTAATCGCGACTTAATTGCTCCAAATCGCGAATTCCTTGGGTTTACGTCAGCGCTCGATCGGCCCCATCCAGTCTGGCGCATCTTCGATCAAATACACACATACATAATAGGTACGATTCGTACGCGCGGTTCCATTGAGCGCAGCTGCTTTCGCATTGATCGCTTCGTGCACGTGTATGGGTAAAGTTCCGCGTTGGGACTCTATAGCCTTTGCTTCGCCAAGGACTTGGGAAGAAGCGTATTTGATCGGGTAGAGAGAAAAAAGGCGAAAAAAAAGAGAGGTCTTGCCAATCGATGCAAGAGGAAGTGCGCGATTTGCGAAATGACGAGTCAGGGCTGTACATAACACCTGCGCGCGCTAGGAATTATTTTGTGAAATTGCCTTCGATTTCTTGCCGGAAGTTAGAGGCTTTGCTCGATACGTGAAAATTAAATACTGATGGTGAATGGAAATTCAGCGTCATAGCTACGTGAGATAGTAAAAGTATCGGAAGAGATATTAAATATGCGGTAGAGAAAGAAATAAATAACAAACTGTGTACGTCGATATTCCATAAGTTAATTTATCCTGGGGAGAAAGTTATTATTGAAGCAGGATATAGTCAAAATCGGTTGATAGCCTTGTAATTTTCTACTTAACGTAAATGGCGACTACGTAAAATCAATAGGTGCTAAATAATGAATGAGTTGTAAAATATGCAGTGCAAACATATGAGCATTTTGTAAAAGTTTAATCTTTCTTGAATAAATAATTATTTCGAAAGCATGTATCTAAAATATTTTAACGAGCGTTACTTTAATGAAATAAAAGAGATAACAAACGATCGTATCAAATCTATAGTAAAAAAAAATTTTTCGTTAAATTTAAATTTAAAACTATCCATTTGAAAAGTATTTGGCGTTGCCATTTACACCTGGCCATGTCATAAAGACATATTTATCTACGTCATAGTTTGTTTACCTTTTTTCTATTATTAAGTTGTATGTAATTCTTATTTAAAACACAAGTTATTTTCGGTACAGTCAGACACACCACTAACTAAATCGCGTATTATCCATCAATATTTTAATATGAAAATCAAACTCGTCGATTATTCATATTTGCGAATGCGTGCCTTTTTCACTGTGTATATCAACTTTATTTATCGGCTTCTTCGCTAAAATATTAACGGTCTATATAATGGATTGAATGAATACACACTTTCCGCAAGTGATAAATCACATCGGTTCAAAGAATCATTTTGTATACCTGTCTGCTTATTTAGGAAATATTGTCTAGCTATTTTGTACATACATCATTAGTTTTTTAAATTTAGCGTTAGCATGATTATTTGACTGTTGTCAGCTGAAGATTTCTGGCCCGATTCGGTCTCACTTTGGCAAATGTACTTTCTTAAATCTCTGATTGCTTTGACTAGGCTTGATAGATACTTAATAGAACATAACGGTAGCAAATTTTATCAATCACTTGTCTACTACTTGTACCACGTGACCTACAGAACATAAAAATTCTTTGATTTCAATTTATAAGCTATTAATAATTCTAGGTCTTAACATCAAGTCGAAATAATCAACAATTTTTCATAAAATTTGTAAACAACACATCCCTCATCAGAAATTACTTAATCTCGCCGGCTCGGTATTACCAAGTTTGCAGCAACAAGTCATTTATCAGCGCTACATTATTCCGTCCCTAAAATTAAACCTCCAGCGGGGCGCCACCGGCGAGCAACACGTCCCATCCTCTGTTTACCATAAATTTCACGCCAATCGCGCGCGGCTAAAAATGTCCTCTCACCGTCGCACCTTCCCATCAGGCTGCATCTGCAGGTGTGGGTGCGCTCGCCTTCGGCTGCTATCGGAGAAAAAGGACGCGCCGCGTGAAAATGGCTCTAATAAAAGCGTGCGAGAGCGAGCATAAAAAAGGCGAGACGGAGACGAAGCTCACACTTGGTCGCACGGCCGAGAGGCGCCCACCACAGCCCACGTCATCGAAATCGCGCTAGCGCGCGCACGCACGCTCTAGGCCAAATCCAAAAGTGACATGAGTCACGCGCGCAAGCGAGCGATTATTATATGCTTTTTCATGTGCGTGCTCTCGCTCCCGAGCTCTCTCTCGCTCTGTTTATTACGAAAAAAATCGAAGCGTTTTCGCGAGCGGGAGGTTTTCGAATTTGCCGCGCTCGTGTGTTGATGTATACGTGTGTCTATGTTGCGTAGTCTCGATTGTTTTTTTTTTTTTTTTTTCATTGAGAATGGGTGAGAGATATGGCCTTGGCTACTCTGCACTTTATATAGAAGTTCTAGTCCGAGGTTTTCTCGCACGTACAGCTATTAGTAATAATTTGAGAAAGTGTATGAAGCCTAAGCTCGGTGGCTACAGAACAAGATTGAATGGATGTTGTGTAAGAGGATGATGCGCGCGTTGTTTACGAAAAAGGACGATTTTCTGTTTTGAAACCAGCGCTCTCGAGACGCCCAATTTTTTAGAGTTGAAGGATAGATTTTCCTGATACAATTGTAGAAGTTTTCCTTTTAAGGACAACTTTAATAACTGTTTTAATGGAGTCGAATCGCATTGTCACAATGTCATTTGTCTTGACCAACCAAATGTTTTCTTATTATGTCAGCTGTGAACGTAAATTTGATTTTCGTTGCCTGCAATGTAGTTTCATAACAAAATAGTAAATATTGTGAAACATAGTTAAAGCTTATTATTTTTTGAAAATTAACGTTCTGTTTTTAAATGTCAAGAATCCGTTAAATCTCTACAAGAACACAAATCCAGCCACAACTTAACCCTACTTGGGCAACATCTTAAAATTAACCCTCGCGCATGTCTTCAAATTTTAAATGACACAGAGTCGAGGAAAAAATTATAGCCCCCCATAAGGAAGGCATAAGTAAGCACTTGTCCAACTCTGCTTCTTATCTCGAGCTGCAAACGTTCTCCCGCAAGAGAATTTCCAGTTTCGCGCGCGTCCGCAATTAGGCTCAACTGCCAATGAATTAACGCCTCTTTTTTTATTCGCAACGGCAGATCGCGCAGCGTCGATAACGCGATTATCCTCGCGGCTGGCTGCTCGCGTGGGGGCAAGATCTCTCAGCGCTTGGGCTATTTTTAAACGCTGTCATCGGCGGCGCAGGCTGCATCTGTCTTGCGCGCGAGCGCGCGCCTTCGATTTGAGAGGCAAGGTGCCGTTGCGAGCGCGATCGGCCTTATTAATAGGACCGGGGATGATAAATCTGGCCGGCTTTGCGGAAGATCGTGAGAAAGTGATAAAGTAGAAAGTTTATGCGGCAAAAAAAGCGCGCTGCCAAGATAATACTGGCTACACGTGTTTCGGAGATCCGTCAAAAGCTGCTGTAAGCTTTTGAAAACGGGAGGAAAGATTTTTGCAATAAGCTGTAAAATTCTAAATTTGCGAGTGAGATATGGCGATTGTTCTGCTGCGCGAGCGCGCGGGCATAAATTAATAATTTAATGTTTATAAAGTCAATTTGGCCGGGCTAAAATTCATCAAAATTAGTCGCGTATAATTAATACTTCCGTAAAAAAGTTAAAATAAAAGCGGTATTTTTGGATTCCTCGAGAGTAGTAGCTATAGGTATACAGAGCTCCTTGCGCTGTCGGCTCGAGACTCTACCGAGCATAAACAAAATTAATTGATCGCAAGGACGCTCCGAAACAATTTGCAAAGAGTATAAAACTCTAAGCTCTCCCCCCACGCAATTTAAAAGCATCTTGCTTTAGTGGCTCGTAAAAAACTTGACGATACATCAGGCATCACGAACCGATACAAAAACTATACACAGACACAGGCGTTCTCGCATAAACATAGAAGCTATCTTAAAACAGCAAAATGATTCACAATAAAGAACGAGCTAGCTCTCGCGGGCTCGTTATTGCCCGCTTGATATACAGTGTTGCAGGGGCAGGCTGGCGGTGCTTTCGTCGATTACTCGCTCTCAGTTACGCAGCTCGTATAATTTCGCGGACGTCCGAGGCCCACTCTCGCAGGCTCCCCTCAAGTGCAATACTTACGAGAGCCGATAATATCCGAGAAGGCTGGGGCTTTGAATTCCGTCCAAAAAGCAAGCGCGACTCTTGCTTTCTTTCTCGGGCGGTAAAAAAGTGTGTCAAAAATCGCTCTCCTTACCTCTATATAACCAGCGCGAGCGAGCGAGCGAGCGACTCTTTCGCAAATGCGATTCGCCTCTTAAGCCTTTTATGGCCGTTTCTCGCCGATCGCGCGATTTTCCGTTCGGGAGAGTGCGAGAAACGGACTCGCGTGCGAGAGAGCATGAGGTGTAATAAGTTGCGTGACGCGTTGTTTATGTTATTGCCAGAAATCGAGAATGCGCGCGTGAGCAACAAGCAAAATTTAAACGATCGTTGCGAAAAGTTGTCACAACAACGCTTTTCAGTTCCTTAATGGGACGAAGCTGTCGGCTCATTCTCTCTCTCGATAATTCGAGCGCGCATCCGCCCACGCACTCGGTTGTATTTCCGAAAAAGCTGCAAGTGCACACGCGCTTTAGCCGGCGATATATAACTAAATAACTAAGTGACCTCCACCTCCGCATTTCGATCTATTCTGGATACGAGTGCCCGCTAAGTTTAGCCTCTTTTCGTTTTCTGGCTCCCGCAGTCTTTTCGCCTCTCTCTGCTTCCCTCTCTTTCTCTACAGTCTCTCTCTCTCTCTCTCTACCTTCCCGTAGAGCGCCGGCCCACGACTATCCGCTTTTCCTTTAATCGACGCGCTCCACGAGAGAAACCACCTTAGCTCTCGGAAAATGAGAATAGGCGCATGCGCGCGGAAAAGCCCATTGTTATTATTATAGACGGCGATTCTTGGAAGGCGCGAGTGTGGCGCGCGCGCGTCACGTTGTTTCTAAAAATGACGTTCCCCGCGGGCGCGCGTATTGTTTTATTTTTTGAGCGCGCTCTCCGAGGAAGGCTTAAAGATTAATCGACGCCGCTTTTCTCGATTGCTTGACAGGTGGTCAACGCCGAGGAAAGGAGAGTCGTCGCGCTTAGGACAGAGGAGCTCTCGAGACTGAGAGGAGGGCAATACCAGCTGGAGCATTGAGAGCAGCAGCCGTCAGGATGGTTGACTACTACAAAATCCTCGAAGTCACCCGGACAGCCAGCAATGCTGAAATCAAAAAGGCGTAAGTATACTTTGATATTTTTTTTTATTTACCTCACTTCTGTAATAAAAATAAAAAATGTTTAAAATCCTTTTTTTTTAAATTGAAAGAGAAGAAAAAATAGCTCGTCGGCGAGCGAAAAGATCCGAAGGATTCGCGCAAAATCGTCGCAGCCGTAGATACATTTCGAAAGGAAATACCAGCGTCCAAGGATAGAGATCCGCACATTTTATTCGCTTGCATTGCGAAAGATTGTGACATAAACAAAGTATCTTTATCGCCGGTCCCGATCAATCTTCCACAGTAATATATGGATTCGATCCAATTTCCAAGAAAAAAACCCGAGATACCGACGACGAAAAAATCCGCGCGAACGTCGCGTGTTTTCAAAAGTTTCCGCGCGGCGCGAATTTTACTTTGAGATTCCGTCGGCCGGCCGAGCGATCCTAAATAGGCATTTCCATTCTGAATTGAGCAGGTATCGGCCAGACGTTTCTTATAGAAAAATCTCCCAGCAATCTAAATGGTTTCGACGTCGGGCTGAGAGAAGCCGGTTATGTCGTGAGTCACAAAGAACATTGGCCCGCCGCGTTTTTATATATTTTTGAAAAATAAAAATAGTCGAGCGGGTGGGGTAACGCTCGAATGATGAATTGCCGCGGATAATTTAATACATATTTTCAGTGAGTGACATAAGCTGCTGGCCCACCCTGCGCTGCCTTTATTTAGTAGCATTTCATAAAATAAACCATACTGTGTTTATCGCTTTTGCTCTATATTTATATTTAATATTATAGTTCGAATTGAACGCGACACTTTGATCCCTATTTTCTACAAAAACATAAAATTTATTACCTAAACAATAGTTTCACGCATCAAGTAAACCCTTAAAACATAAAAACTCCAACAACATTCGGCTCCATAAATCATCCATTTACTACAGCCAATAAAAATACACGACTCTCCTATAAACCGCTCGCTGTTACGGCCATCTATCTCACCGCTCCGTCCATCCAGCGCTTTATCAGCAACAGCCGCGGTGCGGCGTCGGCAACAAAAAGCCGTTCTCCAATAACTCGTTAAAGAAACAGATCCGCGCGCGTATCCCGCGGGAGCCGGGAGCAACAATGTACAAAGCGCATTATTCATTTCCACGAGCAAGCTCCGGCCTCTCTGCTCTTTTTTTCCTCCGCCTTTCTCTCCCTTTTACGAGTTGCATCCGCGTGTGTGCCGTAAGGTTGCCTGCACTCTCGTCTGCTCGCTCGCTCGCACCAAGAGGGAAAGGTCTTTGACCCATTTCACGGCCAGCGCGCGTGTGTCGCGCGCGAGCGCAGCAGCTTCTGCGAACCGAGAGAGCAAGCCATTAGTCGCGAGAGCAGGGAAGCCGCTTTTCTCTGACGAGTCGCGCGCTGGAGAGTCCGGCTCTGCGCTGAAGCCAGAGGGCCTTGATATTGGTACATATGGAGCAGGTTGATGCAGCTGGGCTTTTCTTGCTGGCTGGCTGCTTTAGGGATTTGCTTGTGAAAAAAAGAGAGCAGTGCTTTGTAATGTATTTGCGAGTGTTTACCGTGAATTCCGTGGCGGGAGAAAGAACTTTTGTTTCCGGCTCGATTCACGGAAAATAATTAAGAGAACGTCTCGAGTCACGATGGAGAACCTTTGCAAAATCTTATTTCTCATCTCGTTTCGCGCACTTCTGCGTAACCACCAAAATAAAGTCTTTCTTCGGCGCGCACCGCACTGCTAAACATACAAGCCCGGAAGTGCACTTTTGTAGATGTTGAGGATAAAGTTGGGATTCCAGGGGGGAGAGCTTAAAAGCATCGCTTCTATATAAACTCCCTTTCGTATATTTTTAGGAGTGATGCATCTCGCTCTCTCGCTGTGGGGTTAGGTCAGCGACCTTATTTCTAAGCATCATTGCTCCGTTTGATCGGTTTGTCAGTTGGACGCGAAACCATAAAACGCGCGCAAAGCCTTTTGTTCGGCCGATTGACCTGTTATTGCGGACTCGAGTGTAGGACATAGGGAAAAATTGCTCGCTTTTCTTTACAGACAAATAATGAATAGAGGCGGGATCGGGTAGGATTGGCCGATTGACAAAGACTCGAAAATTAATAGCTCAGGTTTAAAAATAAATGAGGAATAAAGTTTCGTTTTATTATGTTTATTTTTAAAAGCAACCGTTTTATGCCGCTATAATTATAAATAACATCAAAATAATCAATACACCCGTTCGCTGTTAAACTAAAATCTATAAAAGCCTATAATATCTTGAAAAATACAATGTTTCTAAAAGTTCACTTTTCCGTTTTACAGGTACAGAAAGCTGGCGCTAAAATGGCATCCCGACAAAAACCCAGAAAATCTCGACGAGTCGAACAAACGTTTCAAGGAGATCTCCGAGGCGTACGAAGTCCTCATTGATGGTGAGCCCACCGCGCACCTGAGCACCGCCTCTACACTCTTATTTATATATCTTCTTTGTCGCAGTACTTTCCTTCCTTCCAAAAATCAAATAAACAAACAGACGCGACACACACGCTGCTTTTTAGTCTGCACAGATCCTGCGTACACAACTTCGACAAGTTCTTAATTTTTTTTTTCTCTTTGTCGACAACGATTTAATCCGGTTGAGTAGAGGATAGCGATGCACCCTTTGCCGGACGGAGAAGGTTTATTATAGAGCTCGGACGAGGGAGTAGCGCGTTCAATATTGGAAATTACACCCGGGGGGACGGATCAACTTGAAATTGGAGGAGAGAAAGTTTTATGAGGGCTCGGGCGTTTCAATTTTCTGTAACCACGCCTGAGGAGATATGATTTAGCAAGGTGTAATTGCACGGTGTAGTCTTAATTACGAGGTTCACACGCGCTCTAGCTGAGAAAAATGATTTTGAGATAATTGAAGTGTGACAGGGGGGAACAAACTATAGAAAAACTATAGCTTTTCTCATAGTTTATTTATAACTTTGAGGCATCACATTCAAGAGGAATCATTTGTAGAGATTTTACGTCGCATATATTTAATTATGATAAAACGGTAAAATGTAAAATGAAAGTTTTATATATTTGATAAAAACGAAAAATATTGTAAACAAATTTTTTCGAGTATAGTAAATCTAGCTCTTAACCTTTAGACGCCGGAACTTTGACTTTTTTCTTTTATTTGACCCCAACAAAGTTCCAATTCCAGGTAGTATCTTACATAAGACTTTCCGGCGCTCTAGAGGTTAATATAATTTTTCAGTTATTTCCTTATACGTGTTATTTAAAATAAAGTGTTTATTATTCTTTTTAATTTTGCTGAAAATCGCTATGGGAGATTAATATTCACGTTAACTTAGTATAAATTTTGTTATAGAAAAATAATATTAAAAATTCTTTTGATCTAAAAGTAATTTCTATAATTTACTAAAAATATTCCTTCGTAATGGTTATTAATGCAAATGAAATTAATCACTTATGCAGCTAATTGAATAATCAGAAGCTCTACAAATAAAAGCGCAAGATTCATATGATTCCGTGCCTAATTACATCTCTGCATTGTATTTGAAGCGCTCGTCATTATCTCCGCTCAAAGATCCATAAGATACAAATCTAACACGTGTACCTCACTGCCTCAGCTGCGTTCTTAATTTGCGAATCATTCCTAGGAAAAAAAAGCGTGTCAAAACATCTAAATTTTCGTTTGCCGTAAAGAAAGATTGAAAAATCCTGGGAAATGCGTTTCCGTGAATGGGTTCAAAAACATTGCTCGCACGCGCACGCGCGCATGTTACACTCTCGAATCACACATTCACTTTCACCCGCTCTCACACTATCACACTCACACTCACTCTGCGCGTAATACACGGGGGCTGTCGACCATGTAAACGCGTTCTTTCTTTATCGCGCGGCACTCGCAGGGCCAAGGCCAACGGGAATAAAGTCGCGTCTGGGAGGGAGGAAGAGTTGACAATTAAAAAAAGAAACAACGCCGCTATTTTCATACAGATTCAAAGAGGCGACGCTACGACCAGCGGGTCTATCAGAGAGCCTCGACGAAGCAGGCGCGTTCAGGCGCCGGATTCACCTACCGGGATTTCTTTGATGCACCCTTGCATCGCTTCTTCGGTATACAGATTAGAGAGAGCTTGCTGATAAAAAGAAATGAGTTGTTCTGTTGGCTTAGTATGCAGTGTAGCTCGCTTCCATATCCTTATTAAAAAGATAATAATAACGTGTCCCCTCAACGTCAATTAATCTTGGCTTACAGAACCTCAGAGAGGAAATAACGTTTTATGTTTATTAGAGACCCTTGTGGAATTGTAATTTGTATTGTTGCTTTCAAACGGCCGGAAAAAATGCTTATACACGCGTTTCGTTATTGAAACAATATTGTCGAAGAAAATAAGGCACTTATTAATGTTATATATTTTTTTAGTAAAGTTGGTGTCTATAATCAGACAGACTGATAAATGAAGATTTTTTCAATATTTAAGATAATACGAAATAGAACTAATGCTATTTTTATTCGTAAATATTTCTTAGAAATCATTAATGAACGTCGCAAAACATTCGATAACAATAATGTTAGATAGATCGTTTTGAAATTTTTACAAGGGATCCGAGATAAAATTTATTACTTGCTTTTATAACGTTTACTTGCTTCTTGCGGTGTGGCGATTATTGGTTTTAGAATCACCTGCAATTTTTCACTTTACGCAAGAACGCTCATAAATCGTTCATCGATCATACCGATCTTACTTTTTAAATTCAACGTCAAATCGTCAGGTTCATCGATTTTATTATAATCATTTTTCCAGGCATTTGCTTTTTCACCCTTATAACAAACGCATCCATGTGACATATTTCTCACTTACTCAAATCGTTCGAGTTTGACCGACATCTTTTTTTCACTAACGCTTAATTAGGCAGTGACTAAACAAAATGGCGTTTGCTTCTCTATACATCGAACCCCTTGATCTATTTTATTTGAATTTTTATTTCGACAAGGGGAGACGTTTTGTATTGTTTTTTAATATTGATATCTGCTTGCAGACCGAAAGCGACGAGTGTATGACCAGTATGGCAAAGAAGGACTGCAGATGCCGGGAGGCAAGAGGCGTCACGAGGACGAATTCGATTTCAATTTCGATCACGCCTTCGTATTCAGAGATCCAGAAGACGTCTTCAGAGAGTTCTTTGGTGGACATTCGCCTTTCGATGACTTATTTGCTGGTGAGTTCATATGCATTTTAAATAATTAAAGGAATTTTAAAAACGCAATAAGTTTAAGCGAACAAATTAAATTATCATTGCGTTGTGAATATAAAATTTCCTTTCACGTAAAATAGATCTTTTCTTAAGGATAAGAAAACTTTTAATAGTATAGTATTTAAAAAAAAATTATCTAAGTATATTTAGTAGTACCGACTGTAACTATTAACGTCTATATAATTTCGTCGAAACTTTCACTTATTACTTGAAATAATAGAATAAATCTCTTTCATTTTATAATAATAGTCTTTTTTTAATAATTTACATTTCGTGAGTGGTTAAGATTTTATGAGTAATCAATGAAATGCTTTTATTGAATTATAACAAAAGATAGAAAGTTTGTTTTTTTAATTTGATTGCATGTAACAATATCTATTTTACGATACAAATTTTAATGTTATATAAAAATCATGCTTTTAAAAATAACTTATATCTTATATATAATGCTAGATAAAATATTTGTTTCATGTATCATTATTGTATAAATAATTTCTAAGAAATGAAACATAAATTCAAATAATAAGAGGCTAAGAAAATGAACTACCATCAATTCTCTATTTATAAGTTGATTGTGCAACTAAATAGAAGGAACTGAGCGTCTGCCCATGACTAGTGATAACTCGATGTTTTTCATCCGAGGACAATGCCATCAGATTAAAAACGTAATTTTCTGCTTCATTATTGCAGGCTTGCACGGTCACTCACGGGGCTCGAACAGGCACAGTCATCCGGTCAACACTCTCAGCACATCATTCTTCAGTCCATTCGGATTCTTCGGTTCGCCCTTCGGTGACATTTTTGGCGGCAATGGCATGAACAACTGTACCTCATTCAGCACTTTCACCAGTCTAGGTGGACCCAGCAGCGGCGGTCACGGTGAGATGAAACGGACGAGTACGTCTACGAGATTCATTAACGGCAAAAAAATCACTACTAAGAAGTAAGTGTTGTATTTTTAGTTTAGATAAACTTTAGTTTTCTTTCAAATTTTTTTAATTAAAAATAAATTGTTTTATTTTTAATTCAAAATAATCATTTTAAAGCAAATTCAATTTATCCTTTTAAAGTTACTATTTTAATAGATTTTAAAATATTTCTAAGAATCTATCTTTTTCTAACGTTTAATTTGTTAAAATCGTTCAGAATTGAGGTTAATTGTTTCTCGGTACTTTTTTTGTTGCAGAGTCTACGAAGACGGCAAAGAAACAATCATGTCCTACGAGAATGACGTCCTTAAATCCAAGACAGTGAACGGAGTGCCTCAATCAATAACGTACAGTTAAATTTATTTCTTAATTGCTCGTTATTAACTCGTCGAACTTAGGATAATGAACTCTTTGTGTCTCTCGAATCCGCTATCTATAATTCTACTAAATCAATCAACAACCAACAGTCTTCGCTGAGTCAACTTTAAATTAACAACAAAATTGCATCGATAGATATAGCAACACTACATTTCAACAATTTGATTTTGCGAATCCGATACTAAACAATAACAAAAATAAGACCGTAAAAGTTAAGAGAAAATCGCAGTAGCGTATTTCAGGGCGAGAGCATCAACTGCCGCTGATGAACGTATTACTGCAACAGACTGATCCAAGCGTGGCTGCTTTTCGAATTTAGAGCCTCTAATGATAATTGCGTTACGCAGGATAAAAGTAACCCTGGCATTAATAGCTCGGATGGCTGTGAATAGGGCGTGTGTGATATAGGTCCGAAATTGCGATTGTATGCGGGGACTTAAAAATTTCACACTAACTGCTATCAGAATCACATAACACATCTTTTTTTTATTCTTTTTTTTTCTTAACAAAATAAAAACCAGTGCTGGGCTGCCTTATTATCGTTGCACAAATTAAGCTGAATAATATAACTAAAGCAATCACCTACATATACATGTTTTTAAATTTAATACGAGTTTCAGCAAAAAGTAACATACAAAACAAAGCTTTCTACCGTTAACTAATACGCCCAGCTCGGTTGCAAAAATTCTTAAAAACGTCAGTGATACATTTTGGAGTGTGTGAAAAAATTTTTTTTCTCGTCAAAAACGTTTTGTTATTTTGCCAGGTTGGACGAAGCATCCACGAGTCGCCAGGTCACCGACAAAGCCGCTGATATCCACCCGAAAGGTAGCAGATTAAAGACCCATCACCACCATCACCATCCGCACTCGAGCCTCAAGCACGATAAGACTAAGAGGAAGTAAGCCGCGTGTGCGTATGTAAGTGAGTTCGTTCGTTCGTTACGCGCACACACAGACACGAATGAGCACACACTCGCGCGTATCTTAACCGCTGTCAAATGCAGGCGAAAGAAAGAAAAGTTTTTTTTGCCTCTTGCAAGACAATGGACTAAGTTTCATCACCTTTGTGAATTATTTGAGAGCGACTCGTGCGATACTCTTTAACCTTTTTGGCTTCCAGAGCAGAGCAGATGTTTACAATGTTGATCGGATTTCAGAAACAAAAATCAGCTCTACTTTAATGAAAGTACAGCCGGTAATACACAAAATTTTTAACGGATATAAGCGGATATGTAACGCGTAATACAACAAATGAAAAGCTTAAAGAAATGAAAAAAAAAAAAAAAAAAAAA